>JAVJIF010017803.1:0-80667 GCA_038442645.1 Agave tequilana | reverse complement strand
CAGATGCTCCTGGTGGGGTAGACACAACCCCCATGGAGAAAGTAGAAGTGAAGGAGGTGGAAGAAGAAGATCCCGTCGTCCACTTCAAAATGAAGCGGTACGGTGGATCCCATAGGAAGAGAATGGTGAAGAAGCCTCGTCGCTACACTCCCACTATTATTACCAAGGGTGAATCAGCTGCAGTGCCTCCTCCTCCTGCCCTATTAGTTATTAAACTATCAGCGTAGAAGTAAACAACCGATAAAGCTATTTCCGGCCTGGGTAAGACCATTTTCATTTTTGCGACATGTACTTATATATTTCAAACAACTCATTTGTTTATTCTATGATTCAGGATTCGAGACTGCAGGAGAACCAGGAATCGGGACTACAGGAGAAAAGGGAGATTATTATGATCCTCTGTTTACCTATAAGAAGGGTGACGAGACTAGTTATTTCATCGTTTCAGAAGACTCCGAGGATGACGCAGCCGATGTTGGTCCTTCAGGTGTCGGTGCCTCGAAGAAGAGCGCGACCGCCTCAAGCTCCAGGGGAGGGTTTACGGAGCCTTCAGCAAGCGAAGGTGAGCCCGACGTCCCTCCCACAGCTACCAAAGTCTCTTCTATGGAGCCTGGCGGAATTAGCGCTGCTGTCGAGGAATCATGGAGAGACTATTGCTGAGGCGGTATCGCCTCTTGGTAATACTTTGATCTCTTGTAAGCAATTCTCCTCTGATATTTATTATGTCTTATTTCAACAAAGTCTTTTTACAGTGTTCCGCGTTTGGGTGCATCAACTTCAAGGGGACCAGCTGATCTTCTCGAGGGGGTCAGGGGTGAGACAAGTACTTCAGCCACGACAGACATTGTCAAGTTGGATGTCTTGTATCACAACCTACCTTCTTATAAGCCTGAGCCTACCAGTGGAGCTAAAGAGGCTGAGGAGACGGTGGCTACAGAACCAACTCACACCAGCTGAATCGATAGCTGAGATGCTGGCGGCTTCTTTGACGCTGCCAGTCTTGACAACCACTGGGCTGAGGATAATTACCAGCCCCACATCTCCAACGCTAGTCGTCAAGCCAGTTCTTCCTGAAATAGTCTGAGCCCTACTCCATCGTGGCTAGTGTACTGGTTTTCATGAACACTCCTCCCCAATCACCAGTGGTCCCTCGCCTTTCTCCTGCCAGTGCTTCTGCCATTTCCTCTACTATTATGACAGTGAAACTGGTGGAAGCTTTATCTTCAGGGGCCACTCGTTCACCGGGAGTAGTTGAAGCCGAGAAAGAATTTGTGGCCGAGATGATTGATAGCTTTTACAAAAGCCTAGAGCGATCTATCGCGCTGGTCTTGAAGGACTTAACCACCTCATTTCTACTTTAAATGTGGTCCTCTCTTGAAATATCGAAAGCATTCGAGACTTTAGGGGAGATGACCAGGCTGCCACATTAGAGCTTCTGGTGAAAAGACTTAAGAAGGATGTAGACGAATGGTGTCGTCTCAGTGGTTCAAATCTGGATTCCTCTTCTAATGAAGAGCTTGAATGCCTTATTACTCAAATGCATGAGCTCACCTCACAGTACAGGAAGCAGCCGAGGTAATATCTTCAAACTTAAAATCCTTGAAAAGTAGGAAAGTAGAGATTGGAGATGCCATTGACGCTTCCAGTAGCGCTCTTCTTGATGTCGAGGATAAAATTGAGAAGGTCAAGGAAATGATCAAGAGGGTTAATCTTCTTTTATCCAAGGCTGAACCAGTGCGTCTAGAGGAGATGGCTCGTTGGAGCAGCACAGAGCTCAAAACGACGAAGTCCTGCAGCATGAGGTAACACAGAGAGCAACTTTGGCCAAAATTGAAGCTCGTTTGTCCCAGGCAGTGAACTTTAATGAGGCCGAGTTGAGATTGCAGGCATTCACCAGAGCTGCTGAGAAGAGAAAGAACATGCTGACCATTCTTGAAGAACGGATCAAGTCTTATGAAGCACTCTTGTAACTTGTAATCCATGTACCCCCCCTTTTTGAATCAATAAAATGTAATTTTATTTGACTCCTGTTGTATTTCCAACTTATTCTATATTCTGAGTTTATAATAATCTTAAGTTATATTATAAACCTCAAAAGAAAGGACAATCTATTCAGAGGTGATAAACTTAACATGATAGAATTAGTCATTTGATGGATTATAACCAATAAGGAACGACTCGATTCAAACCTTGTTGGGATAAAAATGGAACAAAGTGAATTTGATGATCTTTACTGTTCAGAGGTAAATATTAACATAACATTAAAGACTATCAGATTTATGAATTTGTTGTGATGGATTAGATACCAGAATGAAGTCTAGAATTTGTCAGTTAAAGATGACAAACTAGATATGATCGGTCAAAATTTTGTTATTCAGAGGTGATGATTTGGACATGATGACAAAATCAAGATGAACCTGACCTTAGGGATCCGTCTATTCAGAGTTGATAATTGAACATGATAGACTAAGACACACTAAACTTCGAATCCGCTACCAGAAGTAGTCGTATTAACTTGGCAGCTAGTCCATAAAGGACTGCTAAGATAGATTGAATCTGGGCTCCTGTTGGTTCAGAGGTGGTTGACTGGATATAACCAACTAAGGGGTCTCAGACTTGCAATCCGCTGTTCAGAGGTTTAATGTTAACATGACAGTAAGAACTCCTGGTCTTGATAGAGGAAGGAGAACAAAAGTTATGTACTCGTCTGTTCAGAGGTGGTTGACTGGACATGATAGTTAGAGCACCATACAAGGAGAAATCTAGGCATTCGTCAGTTCAGAGGTAATATGGATATAATTAATTGGAAGTTACTAGACTCAGAGCCCTGTCGTTCAGAGATGGCGAAATGGACATAAAGGCAAAGTAGTCCCTACTGGACTAGAAATAAGACTTGGTCATCTATCGGTTCAGAGGTAATATGGAAAACCGATTGAGAAACCACCAAACTCAGGATTTCTACCATTCAGAGGTGACAAGCTGGACATAATGGTAAAAGAAATAATTTCACTGGGGGAAATAAGCTTGATCATAAATTCTGTGGGAAAATTAATATCTCCTTTAGATATTATTTGGAAGAAATTGTCAGAGGTGTATTGTTAACGTGACAACCAAGAAAGTCTATTGGGGACTTGGAAGGGAGATAATAGACTTTGAAGAGAGTCTACTAGAAACTTGCTGGGGAGTTAAGAAATATAAATCTCATGAAAGATTATATGTCAGAGAACTCTGTAGGGATTTAGAACAAGATTTGTAAAACAGTTTGTCAGAGGTGTAATGCTAACGTGACAAGGATTCGGTTACCGTTAGAGGCGTTTGAACATAACAGCAAATTTGAGTGAACCTTCATTCTATTTAAGAGAATGATAACTGGAGTTTATTTTGCTGGGGATATTGACCAGCTTCGTAGCGATGATGGTTTTGTCCGCCGGGGAATATATTAGAGTCTCGCTACCAGAGGTTTAATGTTAACATGATTGGTTTGACTCGTCATTTTGCCAGGAAAATGAATATCTTCTTGTGCGGTCCTACCATTCCATGGAGGGGAATTGGTAAGTG
Source organism: Agave tequilana (assembly GCA_038442645.1). NCBI lineage: Eukaryota > Viridiplantae > Streptophyta > Magnoliopsida > Asparagales > Asparagaceae > Agave > Agave tequilana. The sequence continues at coordinate 77,109 of JAVJIF010017803.1, read as the reverse complement.
ATTTTGGAGAGGAATCAAATAGGAACAGGTCTCTTAGGATTTTTAGCAAATCCTCAGCTGTCAACAGATTTGATATGCCTTTACCAACTACCGTTAAGTTGGGTTAGCCATGCTAGTCCCTTCAGCATAATGAGTTGTCGACTTATGTTGGGCTTAAGAGCCAACATGTTCCTCTATCCTCAACCATTAGAGGAGTTGGATCATTTTGTTACCTTGAGTAATGCTTCCCCTGGTTTTTTTTTTACTCCGTAGGTAAACTGGGGATTAAGGGAGTGGACACAAATTCCTTGAGATCTTTATCTAAGATTATGCTTCCTCGTGAAGTCTTTGTCGATCTTTATCTTGTTTCCATGTAGGAAAGGTTTTGCCAAAGGATGCATCACGACCTTCTTCAATGAGTTTGGCTTGATAAACTCACTTGATCTTTCATTTGATTGATTGTCATGTTTTGATATGAGGGTGAGATCAGATAAACTCATTTGATCTTCCATCTGATCAATTATCACGTTTTGATATGAATGTGGAAACAGTGGAAAGATCTGCAAAAGGATGCATCACGAACCTTCTTCAATGAGTTTGGCTTGATAAGTCATCAGATAAACTCATTTGATCTTCCATCTGATTGTTCGGACCCTTTTGTCGTTGGGTCGAGCTTCGATCGATGGAACAAGAGCAAGAAGAAAAGCTGCTGCTTAGGCACGCTCGACTTCAAAATATGACCAATTCTTCTAAGTTGAAGACAGGTACATATTTATATACTAGGGAAAGTGATAAGGCTAAAAATTTGACATTTTGCCTTTATCTTTTCTTCGATGTTTACATCATGCATCCTAATATCACCCATGTTCGGTCAAATCGGTGTTATTCGACCAGATGTGATTCATTGAATGAGAAAAGAAGCTTTTTTTAGCACTCTTCCAAACATTTTGAATCCCAAACCTTAATCCACCTTTGTCATTGCTTTAATGTTGACATCATGCATCACCAATGTTCAATTGGTTCGGCATCGATCGACGGTGATATGATTTGATGATGGGACAGCTTCTGACAAGTTCATAGGTGAACTAGAGAAGAGTGACAAGGTTAAAACTGACATTCATAACCTTGTTTCTTCTTCGATGTAACCAGTGTTCGATCGGCTCGACACTAGTGAACAGTGAACTAGAGAAGAGTGACAAGGCTAAAACCGAAGTTCATAACCTCATTTCCTCTTCAATATAGCTAGTGTTCGATCAGCTCGACACTAGTCGATAGTGATATGATCCGTTAAAGAAAGAAAGAAGCTTTTTCTTGGCGCTCTTCTCAAACTTCTTGGATTTGAAAGTTTTGATCAGAGGTGTAATGTTAACTTGATCATAAGAAGGATCCTATCAAGGATAGTACCTCTTCAAGAATCTGCCATTGATCGGCATCATGAGTGTATCACCGTCCGGGGTCATAAGGTGGTATGCTCCATTTGAATAGACTGTCTCTATTACGAACGGTCCTTCCCATTTGGGATGAAATTTGCCTTTTGGTTTTATGTGTCATGATCATGAGTCATTTGACGGCTAATTAAATCTCCTTTTTGGAATACTCTTTTCTTAAAGGCTTTCGAGGTTCGAGCTTGATACAACTCGATGTGTTGTTGAGCTTGTAGTCATTTCTCATCTAGGGCCTCAAGCTCTTGAAGACGAAGTCGATCATTGTCTTCCTTTGTCATCTTGGTTGCTAAGGGTAGTGACGACATTTAGATCTCTAGTGGCATGACTGCTTCGCACCCGTATATCAGAGAAAAAGGCGTATTGCCTGTCGGGGTTTGAACTGTAGTTCGGTAAGCCCAAAGACATTCATTAAGTTTCTAATTCTAATCTCATTTGTTCGACGAAACAAATTTCTTGAGTAGCTTGATAATTGTCTTATTGAATGCTTCTGCCAAACCGTTAGCATCAGGGTTATAAGCAGTTGATGTCACATTCTGAATTCGATATTTATCGCAAAATCGATAAAATGCTTGGCCTGCAAATTGAGGACCATTATTATGAATAATCTGCCTAGGGACACCAAACCGATGAATGACATGGTGTTTGATAAAGTTGACCATGTTGGACGTTTAACTTCAATAAGCGGTATAGCCTCTACTTACTTCGAGAAATAATCGGTTATTGCTAAGATGAACCGATGACCTTTTGTTGACGAGGGGCTGATAGGTCCTACGACATCAGTTCCCCATGCTTCGAAAGGCCACGAAGTAACGGTCGGATCAAGCAATTCCAGAGGTTGATGTATAAAGTTTGCATGAATTTGACAGGCTTTGCACCTCTGTGCATATTTGATGACATCAGCTATTCAGGGTGTGCATCCACCTAAAAATGCACAGAGGTGTAAAGCCTGTCAAATCCTAAGAACTTGCCACTTGAAATCCCTAAGAAGACTTAGTTAGATTCATCTTCAGTTAATGGGCTCATATTATATCGAACATGTCCTTAGGTCGTGAAGATGATCATTCTTATCGCGACTTTTGATAGCGATATCATCGACATAACATTCCACTGTTCTTCGAAGGTGGTCCCAGAAATTGTTCTCATTGCGTGTTGATAAGTTACCCCGCATTCTTTAATTCGAAGGGCATCACAGTATAGCAGTATACCCCCAACAGTGTCCAGAATGAAGTATGCTTCTCGTCTTCTGGGTACATCTTGATTTGATTGTATCCTAAGAAGCCATCCATAAAAGACATTCTCTCAAAGCCATAGGTATTGTCAATCATGACATCGGTATGGGAATGGGAACTCGTCTTTAGGGCAAGCTGTATTGAGATCATGATAGTCAATACAGACTCATATTTTTCCATTCTGTTTAAGAACAGGGACAATGTTAGCAACCCAATCCGGATGTTGTTCCTCTTGAATGAGACTACATGCGATGAGTTTATGGACTTTAGCTGTACTAGCTTCCATAATATCCTGGCGAATCGTCGCTGTTGTTGCTTGACTGGCTTGGTGTCAGGCTTGATATTCAGATGATGCATGGCTACTTGCAGATCAAGTCCGGGCATATCTTCGTAGTTCCATGCAAAGACATCGATATACTCTTTTACGAGTGCTATCAATTCTTATTTCTCTATAAGAGACAAGCTCTCACTTATAGAGATGGATTTAGGGTGATCTTGACTACCCAAGTTAACCTGAATTACTTTGTCTTCAGTAGGCGGTTCGTGGTGTTTGATTAGTCTCTAATTTTACATAATTTTTATCACATCTGCATATTTATTTGATATAAAATTCTGCTAATAAAGTTTTGCTTACTTGATCCTAGTCCATGGTATGAAAATGAAGAAGAAGACCCTACATTACCATTTAATGGGTGATTAAGGGCTACTAAGTAGCCATTGACTTTAGAATGGAGATTTGTCAGCCCAAGGCATCAAATCTAGAAACTAGAAAATTCACCTGACAAGGGACAGACATGATGACACTCTGCCCGAAGCCAGGTGCGTGCCGCCCTGGCATGCCCGCAGAACGTGGCCAGGGCCTCGTATCCACGATCGTACGGCGCAGGTGCACCCGCGCTTTGGGCCAGGGTCATCCCCCTGGCCTTCATTCCCCTGGTGCTATAAATACCCCCTTGGTGTCTGAAGAGAACTAGATCCAGAGTTTAGGAGTTGTTATTATCTTGTTGTAGTTGTTATAGTTTCTTTCCTCTTCTAGTTTTAGTTTTAGCCTTAGAGTGAAAGAGAGTGTGTGTAAAGGTTGTATTTGAAGGTAACAAGCTAATACAAGTAACTACTTCTCTTTCTTCTTTCTATTTACTTGTGTTTTTCATTTGATTTTACTTTCTTGTTGTAGTGTAACTCCCTTTCTCTTTATTTCTTTCTTTTGTTGTTTCTTTTACTATCATGTCTAACTAACTTTTCCATTGCATGGCTAACTAACTACTAACCCACTAATCTCTAACAACTTGATTGATAACCCAAATGAGTCAATAGTGTCAAACAAGCCTTGTGCAAACGAGAGCTATGACATCTTAAGACGAGGGTTCTTACTCTAACTTACTTACAAGTATTAGCTCTCGTATATTTCATACTTAACGGGTTTTGATGATCTATAGATTTTAAACTTTACTTGTTTTTGTAAGTTAGATTTTAACTTTGCCGATACCATTAGTGCACTTGTGTCTTCCCGTATTCTCGCCTTCAATTGGATCTTGATAAGGGAATTCTAAGTTTTTGGCGTGTTAAGCTAAGTTATAGGAAGAACTTTCACTCGATTTCTATGTGAATGTTCTCATGCATAAGGGTTATGCTTGCCTATGATCCATCGTGAGGCTACATCTTCAAGAAGTTAGGGATTAATAGGAGCACTTAGTAGAAAGTTCGCCATGCGTTTTTACCATTAAAAAATCCAATCTTACAAACCAGCAAATCATTCTAAAACAATCTTTGAAATCAACTTGTTTTCATTTTTCAATTCTTTATTTGAAATAAAAAACTTTCTCTTTTCTTGAACAAAGAAGCCGCATCAAGCTTCCATCGCTCTCCCTCCTTGTAGATATGACCCGTATAGCCACTTCGCTTCTACGGAAGAATCGCAAAAGCAAACATCGACCCACACTCTTTTTACTTATTTTTTGTGCTTGCTTTTTACCGATCAAATTTTGGCGCCGTTGCCAGGGAGGGAACGGCTTTATTGTTCAATACTAAATTTTTCTTTGTTCTTGTACGTAGGAGAAGTACCAAGGAGCTTACTATCACGGGAAGAGAAAGTGATGGCCAAAGACGTTGCACGAGGATTCATTTGCCTTCGGAAAATTCGTGTAAAAATGAGTATCTCCGATTGAAGTACTAACAAACTCTTCTGCAGGTTGCCAAAAGCCGCTCAAATTGCTTTATAAATTTTTTTAGTTCCCTTGAATGCTTCACCTTATACATGTGTAATAAACTCAATAGAAATCCACTTATTGCTTAATTGAAATTTGGATTAGACTCCTGTATTTAGGACAGTGTCTATTTCAAATCATTTCAATTTCTGTTGAAGAGTGCTGGAGAAAAGGTACACGTGCATTCATATAGAATAGGACCAACATTTTGGAGTGATTTATCGCTTTGAGTGTTACCTTGGTTGTGAATAAACTCACACTTGCACAATTGACATTAAGGGCAAAATCCCAATAAACAAGATAAGGTGGGGATTTCATCACCCTTCCTTAGCCCAAAACCATCTCCAAGAGTACTCACACTATCCCAAGCCTTAACTAAAAACTGATAGACATTGGCCCTAGGGACATCTTGGCTGACTAAGAGATTAACCGAGGGTGAAAATTGCAAGAACTATACTCCTGCAATATTGGCGTCTAAGGAAAGTGGATTGAGAGGCAAAGCCTTGAAAGCTCCGTGTTCGGCGTAATTAAGGCTCGTGGTTCACGCCCGAATACCTCCCATCAAGTTTTGCCCTTTCTTGGCCAATTAGCTTGTAGTTGAGTTTCTGCAACAACCTCTCCTGGAGAATCGACCAGTTAGGAGTCGTCTAGGTCCAGGTATTTTAGACTAAGCTTTGGGTTGTTTTTCTTTCTTTTGTTTGTTTATTTTATTCTTTTCGATTAGTTGTTATCTTTACGTTGTTTGTGGTGTGCTGTATGCAAGAGTGGGTAAGAGATCCTGTATCTTCTAGATTACTCAGAACACTCTTTACCCTTGCATCCAGAACCTGTGATGGCGTCACTTTAGGACAAATTTTACCTGATCAGAACCTCATTACCATCTTGTATAAAACTGCCTAAGGCAAATGAAAATAATTTTGAATTAAAACCTCAATTCATCAACACTCTCCCAAGTTCCATGGTTTAGAATCAGAGGACACATACTTCTTTGTTACGAAATTTGAAGAAGTGTGCCTAATGATGCGTATTCCCCAGGTAGGAGATGATGCCGTGAGGTCACGTTTCATTCCCTTTTTCCTAAAGGACCTAACAAAGAAATGGTTGTACAGTTTGGCAGTAGATTCAGTCACGATATGGGATGATTTCGTCAAGGCCTTCTTTAAGAATTCTACCCAATCCACAAAACGGCCCTCATTAGAAAGAATATCATGCAGTTTAGATAAGAACCAAGCGAGCCATTTTGGAGATACATTGAGTGATTCAAAGATCTCCTAGCTCAGTGCCTTCATCATGGTGTGAGAAATAACGTCAGTTCCAGATTCTTTACGATGGCTTAGATTATCAGACAAAAATCCTGTTAGAATTCATGTGTCAGGGAGGGTTCTTGCAAAAGGATGAGAACCGGGTTGGAATTTATTTGAGAATTTAGCTGAGAAAACCCTGCAATGGGAGCCGCCTCGAAAAATCAAGGAATTCACAATCTATAGATTCAGGAGGAGGGCTCCTATCTCTAGAATTATCCATAGCTGCAAAGCTAAGATTGCACCCTAATGAGGAGAATAGAGGCTCTAGAAATAAAATAGCCAGCCAATGTCAACCATATCAACCCACCACCAATTCATAATCTGGGTTTTCATATTGTTAAGCACCAAACCATGTCTTTAAAGAGTGCCCTATTTTTCATACCCAGCAAGTGCCACTGGAACACCTGAACGCGGCTTACTCACGGCCGCCGCATAATCCCTACTCGAAAAAATCCATGTTGGAGGATCACTAAAATTTCTCTTGGGCCCAGATAATCCTCCCAGGCCTAATTTCTCTAACAATTTTCATCATCCCAGTCCCCCACCAAATTTTTCCAGTCAAGCTCCATTTTCCTCCTCTTAAAGTCACCAATGGCAAAGAAATTCAACAAATTAGAGGAAGCATGAAAGCTTTTATGAAGTTCCAAGCCACTTTCATGCAAAACCAGGGACAAATGCTGAGCAACCATTCCCAGGCTACATCGAGATTGGAAATACAAATGAGTCAGTTAGCTAGCACTCTAAGTGAAAGACCAAAGGGTATTTTACCTAGTCAGCCGCTAGTTAATCCTAAAAACTCCAATCAAGTATATGTAATTCAGGATCCGTCAATCAACCAGTGCAATGTTGTTCACGCACTTCGATCTAGAAAGAAGGTGGACAACTAGGTCTACCAATAGAAAAATCCAATCCATGTTGATCCTACTCCAGCCTCTACCTCTGCTAGTTCCTCCCATCTGCTCCTCAAAATCTGGCAAGGACAAAACTGCTGAACAAGTTTATAAGCCTGTAGCACCTTTCAACAATAAGAATATGCACATGAAAAAGATGCTTGAGATGTTTAACCAGGTCAAACTGAATATGCCTCTTCTTGACGCCATCCAACAAGTCCCAGCTTATGTCAAATTTCTAAGGATGTGTACGAAGAAGAGAAGACAAATGTGCCCAAGAAAGTATTCTTGGCAACCAATATAAGCGAAATTCTTTCTGGTCCCATTCCGGTGAAATATAAGGATCCCGGATGTCCCACAATTTCCTGCACCATAGGACAAACAGAAATTAGCAAGCACTCCTTGACCTAAGAGCATATCAATTTTCTACCTCTCTCAGTATACCAACAACTTGGGTTGGGCGAGCTAAACCCAACTCGAGTCACCATTTAACTAGCTGACCGATCTGTGAAAATCCCTAAGGGGGAAATCACAGATGTCCTTATCCAGGTCGGGAATTTCATCTATCCCGTTGACTTCATTGTGCTTGAGACCCAACCTTGTCAAATTCACATCTCAAACTCCAGTCATCTTAGGGCCCCCCATTCCTTGCTATAACCAATGCCATAATCAATGTATGAATGGATCCATGCGATTGACCTTTGGAGACATGACGAAGGAAGTCAATGTCTTCAATCATGGAAGACAACCCAGGGATATCAATGATCAGACATTTGAGGTCAATTCTATTAAAAATCTGACCAGTGAGCATGAGGAAAGCATGGAGATAGAAACAGAGACAGAGTTTAATCTAGAGTCTGAGGATTTAATCTAGACCAGATCGTAGATTCGGCAGTGGACTGGGCGTCAAGCCCAAATGTACCTTATCATAGGATTACAAGTCCGGAGATTGCCTCCAATGAAGCAACACCTTCCCTAGAACTAAAAGCCTTACCTGAACACCTTAGGTACACATACTTGGACGAAAAGAAACCTTACCAGTCATAATAGCATCTCACCTGATTGAGCAACAAGAGGACAGCTTAATGTCTATTCTAAAAAGACATAGGGAAGCCATTAGATGGACGATGAAGGATATCAAGGGGATAAGTTCAGCCATAGTTCAACATAGAATCCATCTAATCGATGAAGCAACCCCTAGGAGGGACCCACAATGCAGGGTTAACCCACTCATGCAAGAGGCAGTAAAAGCAAAAATTTTAAAACTATTAGATTGGGATCATTTATTTCATTTCTGATAGATAATGGGTTAGCCCGGTTCATGCGGTCCCGAAGAAAGCTGGCTTTACAGTGGTTGAAATGAGTAAAAAAATTGGTACAAATAAGACTACCTACCAAGATTCGTGTTTGTATCGACTATAAAAAGTTAAATGCAGCCACCCATAAAGACCACTTCCCGCTACCTTCATCGACCAAATGCTTGAACGCCTAATTGGATACGAGTACTATTGCTTCCTATCAAACCCCATTGCTGTAGAAGACCAGAAAAAGACTACGTTCACCTGCCTGTTCGGACCTTCGCTTACCAACGCATGCCTTTTGGATTGTGCAATGCTCCCGCACATTCTAACGGTGCATGCTTAGTCTTTTCTCTGACATGATAGAACGTTTCCTTGAGATTTTTATGGATGACTTCTCCATCTACGAAGATTTATTTGATCAGTATCTTTATCACCTAGAGTTAGTTCTGTAGAGATGTAAGGAGAAGAATCTAACTCTAAACTGGGAGAAATGTCACTTCATGGTGAAACAGGGGATTGTTTTTAGGATATGAGATTTGTAGGAGAGGCATTGAAGCAGACAAGGCTAAAGTAGAAGTGATTGCTAAGCTTACACAACCCAAAAGCATCAAGGATATTAGATCCTTTCTAAGCATGCTGGGTTCTACCGACGGTTCATTAAGGATTTTAGCAAAATCGCTAGGCCCTTAACCACCTGCTCGCTAAGGATTTGCCCTTTGATTTTAACGATGAATGTTTCAAGTCATGGGGGAAGCTTAAGCAAGAACTTATTTCTACGCTTATTATTTCTGCTCCTAATTGGGCCCACCGTTTGAAATCATGTGCGATACCTCTAATTTTGCTATTGGCACTATTCTAGGACAGTGCATCGACAATAGGTAGCACATGATTTACTACTCGAGTAGGACCTTGAATGATGCCCAACAGAATTATACAACAACTGAGAAGGAATTCTTGGCCGTTGTCTTTGTGTTAGAGAAGCTCTGGCCCTACTTGTTAGGGTTGAAGATGGTGATTTTTACGGATCACTTGGCACTGAAATACCTTATAGAATCATATTGAAAAAGCTTATCATCTACTAGTTGAGTTAGAACACCGTGCCCTATAGGCCATTAAGCAACTCAATTTTGATCTGAGTAAGCCAATGAGCTAAGGAGACTACAGATCTCAGAACTATAAGAGATACGAATGAAGCTAGAATGCTTGAATCACCAAAGCAGGACTAAACTTTTTCATGACTAGATCATAACCTGAAAACCTTTACCCCTAGAGATAGGTTATCATCTACTAGTTGAGTTAGAATCATATTTGAAAAAGCTTATCATCTACTAGTTGAGTTAGAACACCGTGCCCTATAGGCCATTAAGCAACTCAATTTTGATCTGAGTAAGGCCAATGAGCTAAGGAGACTACAGATCTCAGAACTATAAGAGATACGGAATGAAGCTAGAATGCTTGAATCACCAAAAGCAGGACTAAACTTTTTCATGACCAGATCATAACCTGAAAACCTTTACCCCTGGAGATAAGGTTCTGCTGTACACTCAGGCTTCATAATTTTTCGGGGAAGCTGAAGACTCGTTGGTCTGGATCATTCATTGTGCGTACCATTTTCCCACACGGTGTTGTGATTATTGTAGACCCTAAGCATAATACGGAATTCAAAGTAAACGGGCAAAGACTGAAGCCCTTCTTGACCACTGAGCCTATGACTCTGGATGATAGTGTGCTAACTCCTTTTGCCCCATCATACACCTAACCACAGCAAGTAAAAAAATTAAAAACAAAAAATATTCTTATTGTTTATATGCTTACTGTAGGCTATCAAAAAATTACTGAAGACAAAGTCTCAGACACGAAACTTCAGAAGCGGAGATCGCATTCGAGCCTCAGACGCGGACCTCGCGTTCTTTGTTAGATGCACAGGTCGCCAGACGCAGACGCCATGTCCTTTCTTAGACGCGGAGATCGCCCGATGCGGACCTTCCGCGTCTTTTCTCAGATGTGGAGGTCACCAGATGCGGACCTTGCGTCCTTTGTCAAACATGACCTTAGCAAGCTCCGCATTTCAACTCAAACGTGAGCCGAGCAGCTCCGCGTTCCAATACAGATGGAGGCTGTGAGCTCTGCGCCTTAACATCAGAGTGAGGTCCCTGTTCAACGCGAGACCCGCGTTTCTACTGTAACTGTCAGTCATGACTGGGTCAGTCACTCCCCCGTTCTCCCCCTTAAAGGAGAAATTAATCCCCATTAATGGAGAGTTTTAAGGGGGCAGTTACACTCCAATTTTATCTCCACATAATCGGGAATAACTTCCCATTATAGAGAGATTTAAGGAGTTGGTTCACCCCTCCCATTATGGAGAGATTTAAGGGGTTGGTTACACTCTAATTCCTCTATAAATAGTTATGAATAGCTAGAAAAGAGGGACAGAAAAAGAGGAGACCTCTCTAAGGGGATGTAAGGGGACCCATGGAGGGGAACCTCTAAAAAGGGGTTGAAGAGGAGAGTCCTGGTGAAGGAATCTAAGAAGCCATAGGCAGAGGGGAGAGCTACCTCGCCAGAGTTCGGTCTTGAAGTGCTTGAAGCCTAGAAAGAGTTCAACTCTTTCTGTTAACTTATTGAGTTCAAGTTCTTTAAATTTCTTTGAGATTCCATTACTGATAGGAGCTGTGCTACTCCATCAGCAGATTCAAAGAGAGGATCCACAAGAGAAACTTGATGTTCGGCTGGTCAATGAAGAACAAGACTCACTCTCCATTGCTACACGAAGAACCCAGCATTAAATAAAAAGGAGAATCAATCAAGAGATTTTCTCTCTTTTGTAATTGGATTGTATCCGTTATAATCTTCTATTCAATTAAAGAATTTTGCAATTGTGATTTTCTAACGCATACAAAAGATGGCGACCCCGCTGGGGATTCATCTTTCTCAACCGATGAGAAAGTGGTGGCGCAAGCCGATCAAGATGCTTGGATTCATAATCGAATCGCTTGTGATCAAATTTGACTAAGAGAAGTTGAACTCCCTCAAAGCTTCGGGAGTCTCCGTGGAGATAACATGGTCAGCCCCAACGTCTTTTCAGAGACCCGCGCCATGACCTATGGTTAAGATGGCAATAGAGACCAATCTCCCCTCCATCCTTTTATCTAGGCACTTTCAGTTCTAGACGCTGGGGGTTCTCAACAACCTTTATGACTCAATCGGAATGCCGAGAGATGGTGAAGGCGTTGCACTCATCGTTAGCAGACAGGAGTGGTTGCAACAGCATATGTTGCCCGCATCAATGTCTCCTACGAGACTCGCGAGGCCAATGATGATGAAGGCAAATCTCGCCGCAAAACTCCTCCCAAGGCTCAGCAAACTCAATTTGCAGGGGATTCGCATCAACTCCTGTGAGCCAAACGGATTGCTGATCATCAACAAAGACGTCAATTTACCATCAGCAAATAGAGCTCATTTTCACCCCAGCGTTTCGGCACCAAACGCGAAGTTCGCTTTTAGCTCCGCATTTCTGCAACAAAACGCGATGCTCGCGTTCACGAGCTGCGGGTTTCAACGCCAAAACGTGAAATTCGCGTCCAGCCTCAAGCTGTGCCAAAATGTGAGAATACGTGACCCATGACCAGCATTTCATTTTAAAATACGAGAGTCACTGACAGTGTTAAAGGATGACCTTCGCGTTTCTATTCAAAAGTGCAAGACATGCGTTCAGCAGGAGGCTGTGCCAGAATGAGATCATCGTATTTCACTTCAGAAACGCGAGGTTCGCGTTTAGCCCCAAGAGGTCATGCGCAAATATGAACTGAGAAAGCTCTCATCCCATGGGTTCGAGTGCCATTCGAGCAGTTCATCTCGGCGGTACTCTTTGATTGTCACTGCAACTTTCAAATGACTGAGCCGTCAGTTTTTAGCCTATAAGCTTCAAACTCAAACTCCTCTAAGAGACGCAGACCTCACGTTTCAATGTCAACGCGGAGGTCACCAGACGCAGACCTCGCGTTCCAATGTTAGACGTGGAGGTCGCTAGACGAGGACGCGTCCTTTCTTAGTCAAACGCGGAGGTCGCCAGACGCGGACCTCGCTTTCTAATATCAGACATGGAGGTCGCCAGACACGGACCTCGCGTCCTTTCTCAGTCAAACATGAAAGTCGCCAAAAGCAGACCTTACGTCCTTTTTTCTGCGACGTGGAAACACGAGCCTGAGTAGAAGGTTTGCTAAAAACCTGGAGGGACTTGGTCCCATCCTCCCTATCAAAATCCCCTACCAATTCTCTTCCATAGAGTGGTAGGTCCACAAATACAATCATTGTTAAATTTAATATCAAACCTCTGACAATGAAAAATTTCAATACTCCCCAACGAGTACAAACCTTACTTGTCTCAACTTTATATGGAGTAGCAAGCCTTCAAATTTGTCAAGTTAACACTACACCTCTGACACTTCAAACTTCACTTGTCAATTTTCATCAATAGAATGATAAGTCTTCAAAATTGCTCATATCGCAAATCAACCACTGTCAATTAACATCAAAACTCTGACATTCCAAACTTCACTTGTCAAGTCGCATTAATAGAATGACAGTCCTCAACTACTGTTAAGTTTAACACTACACCTCTAACGGTGATTAAGTTGCTGCCAAGTTCAAAATTAAACCTCTAACAGTCACTTTTCCTCAAGCTTACATATCGAAGCTGAGATGAGTGATGCTAAGTTTAACATCACACCTCTAGCATCCAGTTTATTGCTAAGTTCAACAATACACCTATGGCCATGACTTTCCCTCAGACTTCCGTGTTGAAGTCGAGATGACCAATGCCAAGTTCAAAATTACACCTCTAGCATGCATTTCATTATTAAGTTAACATTACTCCTATGAAAATTTTCTCTCAATTTTCTCAGTGAAAATGAGACTTTCGTGATGCTAAATTAATATCACACCTCTAGCACATATATTTGTCAAGTTAATATCACACCTCTGACAATTCAATTTGCTCAAATTGTAAAGTCAAACTTGTCACATTAACATTACACCTCTGACGGTAAAAATCTCCATGGATCTTCAACAAATCCAATCCCACTTATCATTCTCTTCAACAGCATAATAGGTCCACTTAAATTGCGTAGATCGCAAAATCAATCGCTGTTATGTTAATATCACACCTCTGACAACAAACTTTCATTCCCAGTAGAGTTATAGTCATGTTAACACTAAACCTCTGATGATAGACTCTGGCATAATCCTCAGCGGATCAAATTCTACTTGTTATTCTCATCAATAAAATAGCAAGTCCACAAAACTTGTTCAAAAAACAAGTCCAGATCTCACTGTCAAATTAATATCACACCTCTGACAGTAACCTTCTCAAATTTTCCTAGTAGACTTATTTAATTTGCTAAGTTAATATCACACCTCTGGAAATTAAAATTCTTTCAAAGAAGCTTTGAGTGTGAACTTCCACGTCTCAAGTACAGAGCTGCGTCTCTTTAAGAGTTGCATCTCAACAACAAGTAAAGATTGTGTCTTAATAGAAATTGAGAGTCACTTCTCTACATCAATTGAGAATCGCATCTCAACTTTGGTGAAGTTCGCGTCTCCACTTGATAGTGTGCCAGAACCGCGTCTGTTAGAGCTGCGTCCTCTCTCCCCCCAATATAAAGAGTATGTCTCTGCTACTATAATCAGTTCAACAATACGCTGGTAAAGGCAATTGACAACTCTACCAGTTCAACAGTACACCGATAATCAAATTACAACGATCTTTCTCAGAGGCTTCAAGCAGTTTAAAAGTACACTCACGAAGACCAGAATCCAGACAAGATCAAGCTCAAGACTACCTCTCAGAAGAATGCCAGTCTGATTACAGAAAGTCCAGATTCAACCGAAGTCCAAAGTATTTCAAAATCCGTCCCAGTCAACCACAGAGTTTTGAAAACTTTGAAGGGGGTTCTATAGGCTATCAAAAAATTGCTGAAGATAAAGCCTCAGACACGAACCTTCCAGACGCGGAGATCGCATTCGAGCCTTAGACGCGGACCTCGCGTTCTTTGTCACACACGGGGTCGCTAGACGCAGACGCCACGTCCTTTCTTAGACGCGGAGATCGCCTGACGCGGACCTCGCGTCCTTTCTCAGACGTGGAGGTCGCCAGATGCGAACCTTGCGTCCTTTGTCAAACATGGACCTTAACCAGCTCCGCATTTCAACTCAAACGCAAGCCTGAGTAGCTCCGCGTTCCAATATAGACGGAGGCTGTGAGCTCTGCATCTTAACATCAGAGTGAGGTCCGTGTTCAACGTAAGACCCGCGTTTCTACTGTAATTGTCAGTCATGACTGGGTCAGTCACTCCCACGTTCTCCCCACTTAAAGGAGAAATTAATTCCCATTAATGGAGAGTTTTAAGGGGGCAGTTACACTCCAATTTTATCTCCATATAATGGGGAATAACTTCCCATTATGGAGAGATTTAAGGAGTTGGTTACACCCCTCCCATTATGGAGAGATTTAAGGGGTTGGTTACACCCCAATTCCTCTATAAATAGTTATGAATAGCTAGAAAAAGAGGGACAGAAAAAAGAGGAGACCTCTCTAAGGGGATGTAAGGGGACCCATAGAGGGGGCCTTTAAAAAGGGGTTGAAGAGGAGAGTCCTGGTGAAGGAATCTAAGAAGTCATAGGCAAAGGGGAGAGCTACCTCGCCAGAGTTCGGTCTTGAAGCGCTTGAAGCCTAGAAAGAGTTCAACTCTTTCTGTTAACTTGTTGAGTTCAAGTTCTTTAAATCTCATTGAGATTCCATTACTGATAGGAGCTGTGCTACTCCATCAGCAGATCATCAGCAGATCCAAAGAGAGGATCCACAAGAGAAACTTGACATTCGGCTGGTCAGCGGAGAACAAGACTCACTCTCCACCGCTACACGAAGAACCCAGCATTAAATAAAGAAGAGAATCAATCAAGAGATTTCCTCTCTTTTGTAATCGAATTTTATCCGTTGTAATCTTCTATTCAATTAAAAGAATTTTACAATTGTGATTTTCTGATGCGTATACTTACCCCTTATATATTTTTGACATTTCTTTAGCCTATTCGCACTTGGCCGGCCCAAGTCTACGAAGACGGTGACATCATTTCTTCACCCTATTTATTGCATTTGCATTTACATCAACATTCATTGAGGACAATGCATTAGATAGGTGTGAGGGGGTGCTAACACTTTTTCTTTCTACCCAAAAAAAAAATCTCCAGATTGAAAAGAAATTTCATACTCTTTATAAAAATACCAAAAGGCTGTAGGAATTAAGGGAACCTTATTAATGAATCTTTATTTTTTCCTAAATAAACAAGAAAGATTGGTTTGACTAAGAGTTGGGAGGGATAAGGAAACTAACTTATATCTTTGTTGGCCCAAGGTTACAATCAATCGATTTTTGAGTTTTGATGATTACAAAATATATATAGTTATTTGTACTAATCATTTTTAGTGTTTAAAGTGTGTTTCAGGGTTCAAAGGATTCATGGTGTACTCTTCCCTAAAGGAAGATCGTTTTGACTCAAGTTGGTTCATTTCGGATTCAAGATACAAGATTTTCAAGATCACATATGGAGGAGCTCACTTGAAAACTTTGTAGTCACCTAGAATCTATGTAAGCCTTAGTTTGTTAAAGAATGAGGCTGTGTTAAATTGGCTCAAGCAAACACACACATTTTTCAAAATACGGTTTTTATTTTTGGTTTTTGATTTAAGTTCATGTTTTGATTTCTATACATGACTCAAATTTTTATAAATTTTATATCTTGTTTACATCATGTATACCTACCTTTTCAGCATGATACTTAGTCATATTTCCTTACAAAATTAATTTGAAAATTTTCCAAAGTTCAGAAAAAATCCTATAAAAATTCTGTTTCAGGCCTGTCGGTCGACCAGGCCGGTCGACCGGTCTATTCCAAGCCTGGCCGGTCGACCGGGCCGATCGACCGAGCCTTGAGACCAGGACATGCATGTTTTGTGCACGTCTGTCGGTCGACCAGTTGGTCGACCGACTGGAACCACTTTGTTCTCTGTTTCTTGTCAGTCGACCGATCGATCGACCGACAGTTCTAAACAAAAATTTCTTTTGGCTTCCGGTCGACCGACTGGTCGACCGAGTCCAATGGCTAGTTGCCAATTGGACTGCCAGTCGACCGGGCCGGTCGACCGACAGCCGTCTCCAGCCGCCAACGGCTACTTTTCTGAGATTTTGTATTGGGATTCGTTAGAGATTTTTGTGTCAGCTAATTCTGAAATTTTGACAGCTATTTTCTGACCTAATAACCTAGTCCTAATCATATTTTGATCTCCTCTAATCCCTATAAATAGTGGGGATTGGGCACTTGCAAAATACAAGAACTATACCTTGTTTTTCAAGTTTTCAAAAGAAGAAAAAGTTTCAAAAGCTCTCAAATTCTCTAGTGCATTCTTGGCTATTATTTTTCAGTTATTTTTTAAGCAATTTTCATTCACAACTGAGTTTGTTTTCTCACTACACTTCTTGAGCCAAAAACCCTCCTCATTCTATAAGGAAGTTGTAAAGAGAAGTTTTGTGATCCCTTGTTGATCACTTGGTTACTTGTTCTTCTTGTGAGAGATCCCTCTTCGGTAGAGGATTGTAATTGATGGAGTTCGGTACTCCAGTCTTCGATAGACCTTGTAATCGTTCCTCGGTGGATATAGTGGAAACCCTTCACAGTGGTGAAGGCGGGGACGTAGAGCGGTAGCTCAAACCTCGAAACAAACTCTTTGTGTTTGCGATTGATTTCTATTCTTTACTATCTTTTGTTGATCTTCATTTATAGCTTGTGATATTGCTCTTTATTTCTATCTTGTGATATATCCTGTGTGCACTTCAATATTGCATTCATTTCATTTCTTGCTAAATTGTCGATCAATTCTCATACAACAAGATTGCAATACGCACCTCAAACTCTTATTTAGAGGAATCACGAGGAAGGAGTTCAGAGCTCTTTACTGGGTATTCGGCTTCTAGTCTTGTTTTGGGAGATCATTGCACATATATTCATACTTGTTTAAAAAAAATATTAGATTAGCATTTACACCTATTCACCCCCCTTCTAGGTGTTTTTCAATTGGTATCAGAGCTTTGGTCTTTTGGCTCTTGGCTTAACAACCTTAGAGAGATCCTTATTGCTAATCTTAATACTCATTTTTCATACTCATTAACTTAGTAAAAATGGCCAAAAGAATTATGACCCCACCAAAGTTTGATGACCTTAACTTTCCCATATGGAAGGTTAAGATGACCGTATTTTTGCAATCTCTAGGAAGCCGGTTGCAAAGGCGGTGACCAAACCATTTAGTGTACCCACCGGTGATGAGGACACTTGGTTCGATATTGAGACTACAGAATTTGATGCTAATGCTAGGGTACACTATGCATTGCTTCAAGCACTTAATGATGATGATATCTCTAGAGTTATTCATTGCAAATTCGCTCATGAGATTTGGACTCACTTGCTTGTCACACATGAAGGGACTTCACAAGTTCAGAGGGCTAAAGCAGACCTTCTTCGGTCCTAATATGAAAATTTTTCTATGCAAGAGAATGAAACCATAGATGATATGGTTACAAAATTTATAAAGATTACTAATGGACTTTCTTCTCTAGGTGACGTCATTGACAACGATCAAAGAGTAAGGAAGATCATCCGGGCTCTCTCTCCATCTTGGAAAGTCAAAGCCACTACCTTGAAGGAACTTAATGACAAGGAAGAGATGGAGCTAATAGGTCTCATTGGGAACCTCAAGACCCATGAGATGGAGAGAAAAACAAGAGAAGAAATGGCTCCCTCCAAGAAGAAAACTATTGCCTTCAAGAGCCATTCCACATACTCCAATGAAGACGATGTAGAAGAAGATGATGAAGAGCTTTCACTTCTTGTTAGGAACGTTCGGAGAATGTATAACAAGGCTAAGTTTCAAAATAAAAGGAGATGGCAAGGCAAAGAAGAGAAGAAAATTATTTGCTTCAATTGCCAAAAGCCGGGTCATATTGTTGCGGAATGCCCGAATAAAGTCAAGCCTTCCACCTCCACAAGGCCATACAATAAGAAAGCATTAAAGGCTACTTGGGATTCCGAGAACGAATCCGAGGAGGATGTCGACACCACCAACATGTGCTTCATGGCAAATGAAAGCACAAGCAAGGTAATTCCCAATACTCCTATTGATTGTGAGCTTTGCATGGATGAAGTAGGAGAAGCATTTGAAGAACTTTCACATAACTATGACTTTCTTAAAAAGAAATATTTGAAAATGAAAAGAAAAATGATCTCTAAATCACCAAGTTTTCAATCTTATTAAAGAAAAGGATGAATTACTTTCTACTCTTGTTTCTACACAAAAAGACTTTGATAACTATAAAGTTTCTTGCAAAGGTAATTTTCACAAGTTGATGAAAAGAAATTTCCATGCTAAAAGAGAAAATAGATTCATTAGGAATAGTTTTGAAAAAATGTGAATGTGATAAGAATAGACTAGAGGCTATGTTTCCTAAGAAACAAGTCCCTAAGAAACAATCACATACTATTCATGCTCATGCTCATAGATCACAACCTTTACATCATGCCAAACACCCCAAACATGCCCACACTCCACACACACATCATGCATTCATGTATGGTAAAATATTTTCATGCACATATTGTGGCCATAAAGGTCATTTAGTTAAGTTTTGCTATGATAGAATCAATGCATCGCATAATAATATTTGGGTTCGGAATACTAACTTTCAAGGATCCAAGAAAATTTGGGTACCAAAGTCAACAAATTTGTTAAATGATGTAGGTACATACCAAAGCCCAATGACGTAAAGGATTGTGGTATCTTGATAGTGGTTACTCTAGACACATGACTCGGGATATCAACAACTTTGCAACACTATCAAGATACCATGAAGGTGGCACCATCACCTTCGGAGATGATGCCAGGGGAAAAATCATCAGTATTGGTAATGTTAAACTTGGTACATCCCCTTTAATAGAAAATGTTGTTTTAGTTGATGGCCTCAAGCATAATCTCTTGAGTGCTAGTCAACTTTGTGATAAAGGTTTTGATGTTGTTTTTGATAATTTAGCTTGTAAAGTTATTGATAGACTATCCAACACATGTATATTTTTCGGTTTTTGTGAAAGCAATGTATACATGATTGACATGTCTAATATGTTATGCAATGCTACTTGTTTGAAAGCCCTCGATGATGACTCTTGGTTGTGGCATAGAAGATTAGGCCACATTTCTTTTGACCATCTATCTAGATTAAACAACAAGGAAATGGTGAAAGGTATTCCTTGCTTGAACTTTGAAAAGGACCGTGTTTGCGACGCGTGCCAACTTGGGAAACAAACCAAGTCCTCTTTCAAGTCAATCAAGGATATCATGACATCACGTCCCTTGGAGTTGATTCATATGGACTTGTTTGGTCCTACTCAAACCAAAAGTCTAAGTGGGAATCGGTTTGCCTTTGTTTTAGTTGATGATTTCTTGCGTTTTACATGGGTATTCTTTTTAGAGCACAAAAATCAAGCCTTTTCATATTTTCAAACCTTTAAGAAAAGAGTTGAAAAGGAAAAAGATTCTTCTATTTTAAGAATAAGAAGTGATAGAGGTGGTGAATTCAGTAACCTACTCTTTAACACTTTTTGTGAAGAACATGGAATTAAGCATGAACTATCTTGTCCTAGAACTCCACAACAAAATGGAGTCGTTGAGTGAAAAAATCGGACATTACAAGAGATGGTTAGGACAATGATTAATGAATATGGTCTCCCTCATTATCTATGGGCCGAGGCCGTTAACACATCTTGCTATATATCAAATCAAGTTTTCTTATACAAAAATACTTCAAAAACATCTTTTGAGATCTATTTTTCTAGAAAGTAAAATGTTTCATACTTTAAAGTTTTTGAATGTAAATGTTTTCTTTTGAATACAAAAAATAATTTAGGTAAATTTGATGCAAAGTCTTATGAAGTAATTTTTGTTGGTTATTCAAATACAAGTAAAGCTTATAGAGTCTTCAATAAGTCATCTTTTACTATTGAAGAATCTATACATGTTAAGTTTGAGAAATCTAATGTGTTTGTTAACAATGTTGTAGAAATAGATTCTTTAAATGAAGACATGGAGAAAACTACTTTGAAGGACTCACCTACTATTGAAGACATGCCAAAGGATGATGGAGGACATGAAGTTCAAGATAATGAGGTTCAAGGAAATGAAAATCAAGAAGTTGAAGTGGAGCCTACTCAACCTCTTCCAAAAGATTGGAGATACAATCCACATCATCCCAAGGATCATATCATAGGTGAAGTATCTAAAAGGGTAACTACTTGTTCTAAACTTCATGACTTTGTAAACACTATGCCTTTATTTCTCACTTTGAACCCAAGAACATCCTCGAAGCTGAGGCTGACTCATATTGGTTGCTAGCCATGCAAGAGGAGCTCAATCAATTCGAGCGCAACCAAGTTTGGCATCTTGTTCCTAGGCCCCACGATAGACCAACAATTGGTACTAAGTGGATCTTTAAGAACAAGTTGGATGAGTCGGGAAATGTTATTAGGAATAAGCTAGGTTAGTTGCCCAAGGTTACACTCAAGTCGAAGGTATCGATTTTGAGGAAACTTTTGCACCCTAGCACGGCTTGAAGCCATACGGATGACACTTGCATTTGCTTCATATAAAGATTTTAAGCTTTTTCAAATGGATATAAAAGTGCCTTCTTAAATGGATTTATTGAAGAGGAGGTGTATGTTGAACAACCCCCGGGTTTGTTGATCCTACACATCCGGGTTTTGTTTTCAAACTTGTCAAAGCTCTTTATGGTTTAAAACAAGCTCCTAGGGCTTGGTATGAAAGACTTTCTTCTTTCTAATTTCAAATGATTTTAAGAAAGGAAAAATAGATACTACTTTATTTACAAAGCATGTTGAACATGATATTCTTTCAAATTTATGTGGATGATATCATATTTGGTTCTACTAATGAAAATCTTTGCCAAGCTTTGAATCATGCATGAAGGAGGAATTCGAGATGTCGATGATGGGTGAGCTTAACTACTTCCTTGGACTCCAAATCTAGCAAAGAAAGGATGGGATCTTCATCAATCAAGCCAAGTACACAAAGGAACTTATCAAAAGATATGGGCTTGAAAGAGCTAAAACAAGCAAAACTCCCATGGCAACTACAACAAAACTTGACAAGGATGAACAAGGTACATGTGTAGACATTAAGCTTTATCGTAGCATGATTGGTAGCTTGTTGTATTTGATGGCTAGTAGGCCAGATATTATGTTTTCTGTATGTCTTTGTGCTCGATTTCAATCATGTCCTAAAGAGTCCCATTTGGTTGCGGTAAAACGCATTATTAGATACCTTAAAGGCCCAATTGAAATGGGTTTGTGGTATCCGAAAACTGGAAAATTTTCAGATGAGTTTTTCGGATGCCGACTATGCGGGTTGTAGGGTGGATAGGAAGAGTACAAGTGATACATGTCAATTTTTTGGTAATTATCTTGTTTCTTGGTCTTCCAAAAAGCAAAATTCAGTAGCCCTTTCAACCGCCGAGGCAGAGTATGTTGCGGCCGGAGCTTATTGTGCACAAGTTCTTTGGATGAAACATACTCTCCTTGACTATGATTTGCATTTTGACCATATTAAAATATTTTGTGATAATACTAGCACTATTCATATGACTAAAAATGTAAATCAACATAGTAAGACTAAGAACATTGACATTCGGTATCACTTTCTTAGAGATCATTATGAGAAAGGTGATATTGATATTGATTATGTTTCTACCGATTTTTAACTTGCCGATAATTTTACAAAACCACTAGACTATGCTAGATTTTCCTTTATTTGTGGTGAATTGAATATTTGTGTTATGAATCTTGAAGAAATTTTTTAACTATGTTAACCCTTTTTGATGTATGACAAAAAGGGGGAGAAAAAGTTAGTTATTTTTAACTTGGGAGTTATGCATTTTTTAGTTTTAGTACTTTGGAGTTATGCATTTTTGAGTTTTGACACTTTGGAGTTATGCATCTTTGCCTTTTTTTTGAATAATAACAAGTTAGTTTGGAGTTATACATTTTTTGAGTAAAGAATTTTGAGATGTGTTTTGTACTCCTAGTAATGTGTTTTGTATTTCTATAGTCTTAGTTTATCTATTATGTATATAGCCATTCATTTATTCATATAGCCATTCTTTTATACATAGCATGATTTGAGGGGGAGCTTCCAAGCTCTTTCTCCCATATTTTTTAAAAAATAACTAGTATGTTTTGTCATCATAAAAAAGGGGAGATTGTTGGCCCAAGATTACAATCAACCGGTTTTTGAGTTTTGATGATTACAAAACATATATAATTATTTGTACTAATCATTTTTAGTGTTTAAAGTGTGTTTCAGGGTTCTAAGGATTCATGGTGTGCTCTTCCCTAAAGGAAGATCGTTTTGAGTCAAGTTGGTTCATTTCGGATACAAGATATAAGATTTTCAAGATCACATATGGAGGAGCCCACTTGAAGACTTTGTAGTCACCTAGAACCTATGTAAGACTTAGTTTGTTAAAGTATGAGGCTGTGTTAAATTGGCTCAAGCAAACGCACACATTTTCCAAATACGGTTTTTATTTTTGGTTTTTGATTTAAGTTCATGCTTTGATTTCTATACATGACTCAAATTTTTATAAATTTTATATCTTGTTTACATCATGTATACCTACCTTTTCAGCATGATACTTAGTCATTTCCTTACAAAATTAATTTGAAAATTTTTCAAAGTTCAGAAAAAATCTTATAAAAATTCTGTTTCAGGCCTGTCGGTCGACTGGGACGGTCGACCGGTCTATTCCAGGCCTGGCCAGTCGACCGGGCCGGTCGACTGAGCCTTGAGACCAGGACGTGCATGTTTTGTGCACCGTCTGTCGGTCGACCGGTCGGTCGACCAACTGGAACCACTTTGCTCTCTATTTCTTGTCGGTCGACCGATAAACAAAATTTTATTTTGGCTTCTGATCGACCGACCGATCGACCGAGTCAAATGGCTAGTTGCCAATTGGACTGCCGGTCGACCGGCCGGTCGACCGACAGCCGCTTCCAGCCGCCAACGGCTAGTTTTCTGAGATTTTGTATTGGGATTCGTTGGAGATTTTTGTGTCAGCTAATTCTGAAATTTTGACAGCTATTTTCTGACCTAATAACCTACTCCTAATCATATTTTGATCTCCTCTAATCCCTATAAATAGTGGGGATTGGGCACTTTCAAAATACAAGAAATATACCTAGTTTTTCAAGTTTTCAAAAGAAAGAAAAAGTTTCAAAAGCTCTCAAATTCTCTAGTGCATTCTTCGCTATTGTTTTTCAGTTGTTTTTTTAAGTAATTTTCATTCACAACTGAGTTTGTTTTCTCACTACACTTTTTGAGCCCAAAACCCTCCCCATTCTAAGGAAGTTGTAAAGAGAAGTTTCGTGATCCCTTGTTGATCACTTGGTTGTTCTTCTTGTGTGAGATCCCTCTTCGGTAGAGGATTGTAATTGGTGGAGTTCGGTACTCCGGTCTTCGGTAGACCTTGTAATCGTTCTTTGGTGGATATAGTGGAAACCCTTCACGGTGGTGAAGGCGGGGACGTAGAGCAGTAGCTCAAACCTCGAAACAAACTCTTTGTGTTTGCGATTGATTTCTATTCTTTACTATCTTTTGTTGCTCTTCATTTATAGCTTGTGATATTGCTCTTTATTTCTATCTTGTGATATATCTTGTGTGCACTTCAATATTGCATCCATTTCATTTCTTGCTAAATTGTCGATCAATTCTCATACAACAAGATTGCAATATGCACCTCAAACTCTTATTTAGAGGAATCACGAGGAAGGAGTTCAGAGCCCTTCACCGGGTATTCGGCTTCTAGTCTTATTTTGGGAGATCGTTGTATCATATATTCATACTTGTTTAAAAAGAACATTTGATAAGCATTTACACCTATTCACGCCCCTCTAGGTGTTTTTCAACCTTTTATTTAGCCTCAGTAGAATATGCATAAATCACACACATATGCTTTGGATTTAGAGACACAACTCTGGAAAAAAAAGAAAAAAATGCTGGATAATTGTGCCGCAAGAAGCATGATTACTCACGCTAAAAAATAATAATCAATATATAATATATAAGTAAATCTTGATTTCGTGGCCTACTCTACTTGCATATTTT
Source organism: Agave tequilana (assembly GCA_038442645.1). Taxonomy (NCBI): domain Eukaryota; kingdom Viridiplantae; phylum Streptophyta; class Magnoliopsida; order Asparagales; family Asparagaceae; genus Agave; species Agave tequilana. The sequence continues at coordinate 52,484 of JAVJIF010017803.1, read as the reverse complement.
ACCTGAGGGTATTTTTCCACCGGTGCCCTAAAACCATCTAGTTTAGGAGTCATCGGTTTGATATGTGTTATATGAGTAAAGTAGAAAGCCTAATGAAACTAAGAATAATAGATAAATATTAATAAAATTAAATGATATTCAAAGTTGAGTTGAAAAATCCCAAGCACGTCACACTTACACATTATGCATATCTATCTAAGTAAAATAACAGAATGAGTTAGAAGTATAAGATCCTTTCTACATTTAAAGAAAAACCATAATTTCTTCTTTTATGAAGGCTAAATTATAGGAGGACTTATGAGGGTTGAACCTAATTCTTACATCATTCGGTCATTTTACTTAGATGATTGAAAGTTCATTTTCTTGAAAGAGATTTGCTAACAACTAAATATTTTTTCACTTATTGGATTTTGTGGGTGCAATCTGCTGAAAACCCTCAGGAGACAACACTCCTCCTCTAGGGGAAACCTAGAGGTTTAAAGGCTTATTGCACATGCTCAGTGCAATCGCGTCACCTACTAAAGTGGTGTAATAATTTTTTTATTTTTGTTTTGCTCGGGACGAGCAAAAAGATAAGTGTGGGAAAGTGATTAGTCCCTAATTTTGCAAAATTTTTATCACATCCGCATATTTATTTGATATAAAATTCTGCTAATAAAGTTTTGCTTACTTGATCCTAAGTCCATGGTGTGAAAATGAAGAAGAATACCCTAAATCACAATTTAATGGGTGACTAAAGGGCTACCATGTAGCCATTGACTTTAGAGTGGAGATTTTATCAGCCCAGGGCATCAAATCTAGAAACCAGAAGATTCACCTGACAGGGGACAGACAGGATGACACTCTGCCCGACGCCAGGCGCACGCCGCCCTAGCATGGCTGCGAAAACGCGGCCAGGGCCGTGTATCCGCGGCCGTACGGGCGCGGGCGCGCCCGGGCTTTAGGCCAGGGGTCGTCCCCCTGGCCCCGTTCCCCTGGTGCCTATAAATACCCGCCTGGGGTCTGAAGAGAACAAGATCTAGAATTTAGGAGTTGTTATTATCTTGTTGTAGTTGTTGTAGTTTTTTTCCTCTTCTAATTTTAATTTAAGCCATTAGAGTAAAAGAGAGAGAGTGTGTAAAGGTTGTATTTGAAGGTGACAAGCTAATACAAGTAACTACTTCTCTTTCTTCTTTCTATTTACTTGTGTTTTTCATTTGCTTTTATTTTCTTGTTGTGTAACTCCCTTTCTCTTTACTTATTTTCTTTTGTTGTTTCTTTTACTACCATGTCTAACTCTCTCTTCTATTGTATGGCTAACTAACTACTAACCCACTAACTCTAACAATTTGATTGATAACCCAAATGAGTCAATAGTGTCAAATAAGCCTTGTGCAAATGAGAGCTATGACATCTTAAGATGAGGGTTCTAACTCTAACTTACAAGTATTAGCTTTCGTATATTTCATGCTTAATGGGTTTTGATGATCTATAGAGTTTAAACTTTACTTGTTTTTGTAAGTTAGAGATTTTTCTTTTAACTTTGCCGATACCATTAGTGCACTTGTGTCTTTCCGTATTCTCACCTTCAATTGGATCTTGATAAGGAAATGTCTAAGTTTTTGCCATGTTAAGCTAAGTTATAGGGAGAACTTTCACTTGATTTTCACCTGAATAGTTCCTATGTATAATGATTATGCCTGCCTATGATCCATCATGAGGCTATATCTTCAAGAAGTTAGAGATTAGTGGGAGCACTTAGTAGAAAGTTAGCCATGCATTTTTACCATTAAGAAAATCCAATCTTAAAAACCACCAAATCATTCTAAAACAATCTTTGAAACCAACTTGTTTTCATTTTCAATTCTTTATTTGAACAAAGAACTTTTTCTTTTCTTGAACAAAGAAGCCGCATCAAGCTTCCATCGCTCTCCTTCCTTGTGGATACGACCCATATAGCCACTTCGCTATTACGAAAGAATCACAAAAGCAGTAACATCAACCTACACTCTTTTCACTTATTCTTGTACTTGCTTTTTATCAATCAGTGTTCAAATCGCTTTTCCCACTGAAAATCCAGTTGTTGAGTCCAAAGTTCAACCTCCCATGTTTCAATAGCCTCCCCAGGCTCCAATTGATTGCTTGAAGTCATATTAACGGAGAGATTCTTGAAAAGTGTTTCAGTACTAACATCTGACTCCCACTCAGATGAAGAGGTAGAGTGTAACGGGATCGACTTATCGTCTTCGAATTGGAATGATACAGGAGGTAGAGGTGTAACATATCCCAACCCCCTGTGTGTTTTATCATAGTAATTTGTTGGTTTCCCTTTTGGCACAAAACTACATAGAAAGCCACATCGTCCTTTTTCAAAGTTTAGGCCACTCCCACGTTATAGGTTGTATCCCATTTTTCTCATCATATGCTGGGCTGATCGTGCATAATGAAAAAATTGCGGGGGTTTCGAGTCTGAACTTGAATCTATGACGGCAAGCCTCTGTAATTGGGCCCTACCAATACTATCGGCGATTGGCTCCTTTTGAATGGAGGGACCACAAAGACAGACCCCTCTGCGCACTCCACAAATGTACTTGTCATGCTTGGTTTGTGTAACGGCATGTGTAGAAAGCTATTGTCAACAGATTCCAATAATCTGACACTCTCAGGATAATCAAAAATAACATTCTCATTAATCACCCATTCATTAGCATCATCCCTAACAGGATTATTACATTGAGGATCATTAAAACATGCTACAATAGGTTCGCAAGCAAAAGTAACTGGCATGTCTTCTTCAGATTCCGCATCTGTTTCATTGCCACTGTCGTCATTGTCAGGTAACAGTTCTTTTGATGCTTTACTAGCTTCCTGATACAGGAGAGCATCAATAAAGAAATTTTTCACCCCTTTGAACGGTTATTTTTTAGTGAAAACCATTCATACCGTTGTGTCATCTTCTATGTATTTGAAGTATTGGTGCACAGTAGAAGGAACGATCCTGTAAGCATAGATCCAAGGTCGTCCTAGCAACAAGTATATGACATGTCAGTGTCAATGATGTAACATGTTACTTCTGATTTCAGGTCTCTAATTTGACAATGGAGTCGAATCTTCCCTAAAGGGTGACTACTGCCTGCATTAAAATCATAAATCGTAGTAGTCATTGCAGACAACTGATAAGCGGTATCCCAAGGAAGTAGAGAAGCCTTTTGAGAATAATGCTGAGTGCGGATCCTCGATCAACATGTATCCTTTCAATACATGTCGAGCCGATGTATCCAGTATAGTACAAAGGTCGATCGTGTTTAATGTCCTTGAGGAACGTGTCCTCAGCTGTGAAAGTGATAGTGGGCACCTTTGACTGTACATGATGACATTCGGAACGCAAGTGTTAAGTGTCATCTTTAGGGGTTTCTGACATATGTGTTAGAAATGACTCTGAATTAGCCAGTGCATCCTTCTCTCGTCTCTTTTGAGAGGCACAATAGCTCGTGTATGGTGATACCTGCTGGAATATTAGCCAACTGGGCCAATATATCAAAGCGGAAAGGAACGTCAAGTCCCCTGCCTGAAGGTTTCTTCAAAATACAGTCAAACCAAACTTCTTTCTACTTCTCTTTCCCTGAAGTCAGGACCGGAGCTAGAACAGGTACTTCTACTAACGTCGTTTGTTGTTGTGTCTCGTCAGTAGTTTTGTCATACTGTTTTAAGTATGATTTTCCTGATGTAATGCCCGTTGGTTGAGGTACAGCATCCTGTGCTATGAAAGTGTGCTTCTCGTTCTCAGAATCACTGAGAGAAGCTATCGTTATATTACCGTCATTTGGCAAGATAGAAATAACGTTGCAGGATTTGTCCTTTGACTTTGATTTCTTAGAATCTCAATGTTCGTCTTGGGCGAGGTCTGCATGTATCCACATGATTTTCTCAATTTTTAATGTCAAGGGAACGAGACCCTTAAACTCTTGCTGTTTAGCTGAAGGGTCATTTACCTCCAACCACGCTTCAGGGATTGAAAAAGACCCATCAGGAACCGTGACTTTTCCGGTCTTGCTGAATTCAAGGGTCACCATGTTCGCGGTGACTTTCTTTTGTTCTGACTTTAAAGTCAGAACTCCAGCGTCAGCCAAAGCTTGAATTTTGTCCTTGAGGACAAAGCACTTCTTAGTAAGATGATGAACCATCTTATGAAAAAGGCAATAATTGGGATCGTTTGTGCATCCCACTTCGTTAGGGCGTCGAGCCTCTGGCAGCTTCAACTTATTCCCTTTTAGAGCAGGTGGAATATTATAACCACCTGCTCATCCTTGAAGGAGTACTGTTTCGGAGGAAACTTAAACTCCTGATTATTTGCACCGTTCTTCCTGGTCTTCAGAAGGCTTCTCCTGATAACTCCACAGACACAGTCTCCTTCCCTTTGGCTTGGGAAGATTGCGCTATCTCGTTGCGCCCTTTATTATTCATACTCCATTTGCCTTTTGGGGTAGATGATTCAAACTTTTTAGCCGACTTCTCGGCTATTTTGGCTTGGTCGACTAGTCTTTCCAAGTATGAGCCTTGACAGCTCCCATACGAATCTCTACTTGGTCTTAGAAGTTATTACCTACATGTTTGTAATAGGCAATGAGATTCCAGCCTGACACATTAGAGATAAGTTTCTGAATCGTTCAATATAATCACGGACAGATTCACCTTTCCTTTACACAGTGGAGAGGAGTTTGTCCATGATCACCTCAGTGTCATCCTCATAAAAATGAGAAAGGAACCGGGTCTCTAAATTGATCCAGGAATTGATGGAGTTTGGTGGGAGGCTTCTGAACTAGTCGAAGGCTACTCCTTTGAGAGTACGTATAAACAATCTATCCATAACTGCATCATTATCTATGACATTGCCAGTCTGAGACTAGAAGTAATAGATATGCTGGTTTGATGAACTTTTATCCTCATACATATGTAACGTAAGTGTTAAACTTTGGCGGGTATGGCACGGAGTACCATTCAAGTGGATAAGGACGAGTCATTCCTGCCTTTTTCAATTCATCCCTCTGAGCTAGGGATGCGATCTGAGCCTTGATGCCCTTAGAACCTCGGCATCGATGGAAGAGCTTTCCTTTGACTTATCAGTCTTAGGTTGCTCATCATCAATATGCTCATCCTCGTTATGGTTGCTCCCGGTATCATTATTATTCCAGTTGGTGAGGAGTTGAGCGAGCATTTGTTGAATGTTATCCAAGGCTTCTTATTGAGCCTTGGAGGTCTGCTTTTGAGCTTCCGTCCGTCGACGGAGATCATCATTGTTGTTATCGGCCATATGCCCTGATGCTTTGCCTGTTTGTACTGAGCTGACCGTTGCGGAAGATGCATAACCACTAGCTTCTCCTTCATCATCGGACCATTGGAATAAACCTTTCAATGGTTTAGGTGATGGCACCCCAGTTGAAGAAGATGGCTGTTCATGATAATAGGGTATTGTCACTCTAGATCTGGTGCTTCGGAATACACCTTCCTCTTCTACCAAGACTTGGCCAAACCAGGGCTATAATCCGGGTCTGGAGAGCTGAACGAAGGGGAATTAGCATTGCATCACCCTTGTCTGCTCCTGAGCGGTTCACGTCCTCTTCCTATCATACTAACAGATGCGAAAGGTAGATCTGGTAGGTTTTCATGCTGCTTGATAGGAGCTTGAACTGATAGTAGGTCAAAAATTGATGGTCGGACTAGAAGAGTGGCGGGCATCGGCCCTAGTCGGCAATGGATTGAATGGACGTAATCAATTGACACTCGACTTGTTCATAGCAAGAGGAAGAGGTATGGAGTAGCTCTAACTTTCGCTAGTTAGAAATTCCCTTGAATCAGTGTTAGCCAAGTTTACATGATCTTGCTTGGACACTGGATGAGATTGTTCAGGTTGAAGACCTGTAGCCTTGAAACTTCTGGGTTTTGGTGATTTGAAAATCACCTTATCATCAGCTATATTAACTTCGATTGGCGAAGTTAAACGCGTAGCTCCGCGGTGAGGCACGAGCTTAGCCTCAGGAGATTTTGGAGGCGAGGTTACAGCGACTTCGCGTCTAGCACGCTACGGTGCTTTGTTTTGAACCTTGTGTTGGCCCAGAGGCCTTCCACTCTAGTTTTGATGATGATTAACTCATATAGTTATGTGTACTAATAATCTTGTGATTTTAGTTTCAGATCATTAATCAAGATATTAGTAGGTGATTAGTTTCAACAAGATGGTTTGGAAGCTTTCACATAGTGATTCAAGAGCCCGAGCGACAAGATCATATATAGCACTCATTGGAGTCAAGCTCGGTGGATCACGAAGTTTTGGATCGAGTCAGCTTGGAGACGGCGCTCTACAAGAAGACTTCGGTACCCTAGTTTTGTGTTTAGATCCAAATTGTAAAGATTAGAATAGTATGATATGCTCAAGTTCACAACACACACATTTTATGTTTTGAACATTGATTTTCGGTTTTCCGTTTTTGGTTTAACCGATCTTGGTTTCATGAATAGATAGATCAAAACAAGTTTAAATGGTTTTATATATAGTAGATTCATTCTATATACATACATGCTTCAACTTCTTAGAAAAACTTAGTTTGATAGTCTATTTCATATATTTTATGTTTTGATATTTTTAACAAAACATATTTTAGAATTAAAGTCAAAAACATGGATATATATATATATATATATATATATATATATATATATATATATATATATATATATATATATATATATATATATATATATATATATATATATATATATATATAGTTATATCCATATACATCATGCCTAAATGTTGTTTAATATCATGTTTTTGTATTTGGATGAGTTTTGGACAAAATGTATTTCCAATTCAAAAATCCAAGATTTAGAAATACAGTTTTTCATTTTTGGTAAAAATGATAAGACACAAAAATGTTTCAAAATGTTTGTTATTTGTGATGAAATTTTTATCACAAGTTTATATTTCAAAATAAATTGATAAAACTACTTTTGTGTAATTTTAGAGATTTTATGGGAACTTTTAGGATTAAAAATTACTTGTTTTTCTGACCAGAACTGCTGCTGCCAGGCTTGGTCGGTCGACCGAATGGTCGACCGTACCAAGAAGCCGGTCGACCGTAGAGGTCGACCGACGTGCACAGATACATGCACGCTGGCTGCCCCATAAGCCGGTCGACCGCACGGTCGACCGACTGAGAGCAGGTTGCTCTCTGTTTGTGCATGGTCGACCGAGCGGTCGACCGGCCAGAGAGCCGTTGCTCTCTGGTTCTGGGGACGGTCGACCGCTCGGTCGACCGGTAGCTGTCAGCGGTCAAAATATGACCGTTAGACGGTCGACCGACAGGTCGACTGGTGGTTCATTTTCAGTTTCTGCTGCCAACGGCTATAATTTTCTGAGGGCTATATGAAAATCACCTAATGGTTCAATCTCTACAACATTCTCAACAACCACATTAGATTCTTCAAATTTAACATGCATGGATTCTTCTATGGTAAGTGTAGATCTATTGAAAACTCTATATGCTTTGCTAGTAGAAGAATATCCAACAAAGATAGCTTCATAAGCCTTGCATCAAATTTTCCCAAATTATCCTTAGTATTTAAAACAAAACACTTGCAACCAAAAACTTTGAAATATGCAACATTTGGTTTTCTAGAATGATACATTTCAAAAGAAGTTTTTGAAGAATTTTGCATAAATAAATACGATTCGATATATAGCATGCGGTGTTTACGGCCTCGGCCCATAAATATTGAGGGAGGTCATACTCACTTATCATTGTCCTAGCCATCTCTTGAAGTGTTCTATTTTTCCTTTCTACAACTCCATTTTGTTGTGGAGTTCTAGGACAAGACATTTCATGCTTAATTCCTTTTTCATCACAATAAGTCATGAAGAGTTGGTTAATAAACTCACCACCTCTATTACTCCTTATTCTCAAAATCGGAAAACCCTTTTCTTTTTCAACTCTTTTTCGAAAAATCTTAAAATGAGAAAAAGTTTGATCTTTATTTTGCAAAAAGAAAACCCAAGTAAAACGGAAAAAATCATCAACTAAAACAAATGCAAATCTACTTCCATTTAAACTTTTAGTTTTAGTTGGTCCAAAAAGATCCATATGAATTAATTCTAAAGGCCTAGTTGACATGATATCCTTGATTGGTTTGAAGGAAGACTTGGTTTGTTTCCCAAGTTGGCACGCACCACAAATGCGGTCTTTCTCAAACTTCAAGCAAGGAATACCCTTCACCAATTCCTTTGAATTAATCCTAGAAAGATGTTCAAAAGAAGCATGTCCTAATCTTCTATGCCAAAGCCAAGAATTTTCATCAAAAGCATTCAAGCATTTAGTAGAACACTCAATATTAAGCATGTCAATGATATAAACATTATCATCACGAAAACCGGTGAGAATACAAACATCGGATTTAACATCAAAAATTTTGCAAGAAGAATTATCAAAAACAACTTTAAGTCCACGGTCAAAAAGTTGACTAATGCTAAGCAATTATGCTTTAAACCATCTACTAAAATAACATTTTCAATAATAGGAGATGCACCAATTTGAATGTTACCTATACCGATGATAGTCCCTTTGGAGTCATCCCCGAAGGTGACGGTGCCACCTTCCATGTACCTTGATAGGGTTGTGAAGTTGTTGATGTCCCACGTCATGTGTCTTGAACAACCACTATCAAGGTACCACCGCTCCCTACGTCTTGGAGCTTTGGTGTGTACCTACATCAAATAATTTAAGAGTTAATTTTGGTACCCACATTTTCTTGGGTCCTCTAGGGTTAGTGTCATGAACCCAAACTAGATTATTTGTTTTATTTAGTTGATCATAACAAAACTTAGCTAAATGTCCATTTTTACCACAATATGTGCATCTATAAACTCTACCATATTTAAAAGCATAGTGAGTGTGTGATTTGTGAGCATGAGAAACTTTAACATGAGAGGTGTGAGCATGAGAATTTTTATCTTGTGAAATTTTAGCATGAGTAGTGTGCTTTTTAGAAAACATGTCCTCAAGTTTCTTAGTATTGAAAGCACAATCATTTAAAACTTTTCAAAATCAATCATTTTGGATTTAAAAGAAGAAATTTCTTTTTCATCAATAATAGGAGATTTTGCCTTACAAGAACTTTTGTAGGCACAAAATTCTTTTTGCATGGAAATGAAATTAGAAGAAATATCATCTTTTTCTTTAGAAACAATGGCAAGTTGATTCTTAAGAAAAGCAACTTCTTTTTGTAATTTTAAGCATTCAAGTTTCTTATTATCATAAGTTTCAGAAAGTTCTACAAAGGCATGTACTAGAACTTCCTTACTTAGTTCATCATCTTCATCATCAAGGGATTGAGGGGTTACCTTAAGTGTGTTTGCCATGAAACACATATTAGCTTGATCCACCTCCTCTTCGGACTCGCTTTCCGAATCCCATGTTGCTTTGTATGCTTTCTTTTCCTCTGGCTTCTTTGGCTTGAAGGAGGATGTCATCTTCTTCTTGAACTCCGGACAATCCGCCATGATATGTCCGGGTTTGCGGCAATTATAGCAAATGATCCTCCGTTCCTCTTTGCCTTCGAATTTTCTCCGGAAGTTGAACTTGTTCTTTCGGTACATCCTCTTGACATTCCGCACAAGTAGAGTTAGCTCCTCATCTTCTTCTTCGTCATCTTCATCGTCATCATTGGTGGATGAAGTCTTGAAGGCTATGGATTTCTTCTTTGAAGTAGTGGCTTCTTCTCTTGCCTTCTTTTTCATCTCATGGGTCTTTAGGTTCCCAATGAGACTAATGATGTCCATCTCGTCCTTGTCGTTCAACTCCTTTAAGGTGGTGGCCTTGATCTCCCATGAAGAAGGAAGCGCCCGAATCACTTTTCGCACCTTTGATCGTTGGAGATGTCATCACCTAATGAAGAAAGACCATTAGTGATTTTAGTGAAACGAGTAATCATACTATCAATAGATTCTTCATCAAGCATTTTAAATGACTCATATTGAGACCTCAAGAGATCTATTTTAGCTCTCTTGACTTGTGAAGTCCCTTCATGTCTGACCAATAAGTGTTGCCAAATCTCATAGGCGGATTGGCAATGAATTACCCGTGTAAGGTCATCCTCATTCAAGGCGGTTAAAAGGGAGTTTTGGGCCTTGGAGTTAGCCTTATATTCTCTAAAGTTGAAGTCGGTCCAAGTGCTCTCATCACTATCGGGTGCTACATAGGGTTTGGTCAAAGACTTAGCCACTAAACTACCTAATGATTGCAAAAAGATAGTCATCCTAACCTTCCAAATAGGAAAATTGAGTCCATCAAATTTAGGTGGGGATTTAATATTATCGGCCATGTTCACTAGTGTATGAATGATGGAATGAAAATGTTGATTAGCAAGTTTTAAGGATCTCTCTATGGATGTTAAGCCAAAACCTAGAGTCCAAGCTCTGATACCAATTGAAAAGTCACCTAGAGGGGGGGTGAATAGGTGACGATGCTAATCTAGTGAACTTAATGCGGAATTTAAAAAAACTAATTGCAATTACTATAATGATGCACACACAAGCAAGTACAAGATATAACAATTTGCACAAAGTAAAGAGAGAGAGAGAGCAAGAGTCAATGGATCAAGCGCAAACAAAGAGATATGTTCCGAGGTTCGAGCACCCAGCTCTACATCCCCGCCTTCGACACACGAAGGATTTCCAATCCACTAGCTTGTCCACAAAGGACTCCCACAAAGGGAACCTCCACTGAGGATTTAGGGTAATCACAATTACAAGGAGTTCCCAACTCCTCTCCTTACAAACACGACCTCCTCCTTGAGGCACTCCTCCAATCCAACAAACAATCACCTCACAACTTGAGGGATTAGCACCAAGCTTACACAAAACACCTCACAACCCAAGTTGCACAACCTCCTCAACACAATGAGGGAAATGGCACAAAGCAAGAATTGGGTTTACAACTTAGTGGTTTCAAACAACAACCACAAAACAATCTCTTTTCCCACACAAAATCCTATAGATAAGATAGTAGATTTTAGCTCAAGTGTGGAGAAAACCAATGGAATGGAAATCAAAATCACAAAGAAAAATCCTTGGGAAAACAATAAAAATCAAGATGGTGAAGTTCAATCAAAAGCTTTTCCCAAAAACCTCTTCTTTGATTTTCCAAACCCTAGCAAAAACCTCAAAATAGATTGTTCAATATGAGTTCAAAAACTTCTTTTAATTGCAGCAAAAACACCAGAGAGTATGAAAAAAATTCGCACCAAAAATCTTAGAGAAAAACTCTTGCAAATGGGGTATTTATAGGCAGAATTGGAAACTAGCCGTTGGCAGCTATTTTTGCCAGTTTTGCCCTGTCGGTCGACCGGCCGGTCGACCGCCCAACGTTCAAATTTTTGAACGTTGCAACACCCGGTCGACCGCCCGGTCGACCCAAACAAACCGAGAGCAAACAGCTCTCAGTCGGTCGACCGCTCGGTCGACCGGCCAAGGCTGTAGCCAGCGTGCACGTTTCTGTGCACGTCGGTCGACCGCCCGGTCGACTGGCTACTTGATGCGGTCGACCGTGCGGTCGACCGACTTTGCCTGGCAGGCAGCAAAAAGGTCAGAAAACTGAGGTAAAAAATATTACAATAAATCTTTTAACTCTTGTAAAAATCCTCAAAAATAGTTTTTGCATTTTGCATTGATATATAAACTTGTGATAAAACGTTTAGCTCAAATATCAATCAACATGAACTATTTTTGTAGCATATTATTTTTACCAAAAACCAAAACTTGTATTTTCTAAAACTTGGAATCTTGAATAGAGAATACCTTTTGTCCAAAACTCATCCATAATACAAAACTATGATATTTAAACATTTTGAAGTATGATGCATACGGATAGAAATCCAATATACATGAAACATGTATATATCATGATTTTTGTCATTAAGTCCAAAAATATGTTTTGTTATAAATATCAAAACATAAAACTCATGAAGTAGATTATCAAACTAAGTTTGTTTAAACAATTGAAGCATGCATGTATATAGTACAAATCTAATATACATAAACCATGTAAACTTGTTTTGATATAAAATCTATTCATGAAAACCAAGATCGGTTAAACCTAAAACCAAAAACCAAAACATGAAACGTGTGTGTTGTGAACTTAAGCTTATCATACTATACTAATCTTTACAATTAGGATCTAAACCCAAACTAAAACTATGGATACCTAAGTCTTCTTGTAGAGCGCAAACTCCAAGCTAGAGCGTAATCTCCAAGTCGGCTCGATCCAAAAACTCTTGATTCACCGGGCAAGCGCTATATATATCTTTGATGCGCGGGCTCTTGAATCAACATGTGCAAGCTTCCAAATCATCTTGTTGAAGCTAAACACCGACTAATATCTTGGTTAATGATCTGAAACTAAAATCACAAGATTATTAGTACACATAACTACATGAGTTAATCATCATCAAAACTAGAGTGGAAGGCCTTTGGGCCAACACTATAAATACCTCATTGGAAAGTGGTTTTCTCTAAGATTTTTTGTGCGAATTTTTCCTGACTCTCTAGTGTTTTCACAGTAATCAAAAGAAGTTTTTGGGCTTTAAATTGAACAATCTATTTGGTGTTTTTGCTAGGGTTGGAAAATCAAGAAAGGGTTTTTGGGAAAAGATTTTGATTCAACTTCTTCATCTTGGTTTCTAGTTTTTTTCAAAGATTTTCTTTGAGTTTTTGATTTCCATTCCTTTGGTTTTCTACACACTTGAGCTACATCTAGTATCTTATTCTATAGGATCTTTGTGTGGGAAAGAAATTGTTTGTGGCTGTTGTTTAGACCACCAAGTTGTAAACCCTTCATTTGCTTGGCTTTGTGCCTTTCTCTCATTGTGTTGAGGAGGTTGTGCATTTGGGTTGTATCCCTCAAGTTGTGAGGTCATCCTTGTGTTAATCCCTCAAGTTGTGAGGTGATTGTTTGTTGGCTTGGAGTTGTGCCTCAAGGAGGAGGTTGTGTTTGTAAGGAGAGGAGTTGGGTACTCCTTGTGATTGTATTGCCCCAAATCCTTGGTGGAGGTTCCCTTTGTGGGAGTCCTTTGTGGACAAGCTAGTGGACTTAAAATCCTTCTGGGTGAAGGCGGGGATGTAGAGCTGGGTGCTCGAACTTCGAAACATATCTTGTTGTTTGCGCTTGATCCCTTGGCTCTTACTCTCTCTCTACATTGTGCCTTGCATAAATTCATATTGTTCATTCAGAATTATTTGCTTGGCTTGTTTGAGTGTGCATCTCTTGTTAATTGTAATTAATTTTTTAAATTCCGCATTAAGTTCATTAGATTAGCATAATCACCTATTCACCCCCCTTTAGGTGATTTTTCAATTGGTATCAGAGCCTCCGCTCCTGATATTTTGGTTTAACTACCTAGGAGTGAGATCTTAGTTTGCTAATCTTCATTTGCATTTTTCATTTGCACTTATTTAGTTTGCACTCATGGATAGCCCTCCTATGTTTGATTTTTCTAGACATGATTTTTGGAAGGCCAAGATGAGTAGTCATTTAAAAGCCTAGGACATCTAGTTTATCAAGCCACTACTATAAAATCCTTCCCAAATGCTAGCAAGCATAGAAAGGCCAATGCATTAGCACTTAGAACACTTAGAGCATCTCTTAATGAAGATCTTTTACATGTGTTTGATCATTATGATTCAGCTTTTGCAGTTTGGAGCATTTTGACTTCTCCCAAGCTACCAAGGATTATCAACAAGTTAAGAAGATCTAGGAGAGACAAGTCCGACGAGCATTGCCTCATGGTCCAAGGGAAAGACTCCCTTGAGGTACAATCGGATTCTCAACTAGATGATAGCTCTAGTTCCTATTGCTATGGTTGTTTTGAAGTTCAAACATTGAATATGGAACTTGCTCAAAAGCTTGAATTTTTTTTGGAAAAACATGATTTGTTGAAAAAGAATAATCTTGAACTAAAAGAAGAAATGAAGGATTTATGTTCAAGTTTTGAATCGGTTTTGCAAGAAAGGAAGAGATTACTAGTGAACGCGACTCACTAAGATCTCAACTAGACCTTACCCTAAAAGAGATTGATGTTTTGAAAAGCCAAAATGATTGTGATGATGTTGTGAAAAACAATGAGGTTTTATCTTCAAAATTGGATTTTATTTTAAAAGATAACCTTGTTTTGAAAAATGAAATTGATTTCATTACTAAAGAATTAGATCTTGTTTTAAATAAAAATAAATCTTTGAAAAAGGATATAGATAATCATGTTTGCCATGCTAGTGTAGCTTCTTCATTTAGCACATCTATTACATGCTCCACTTTATCTTCAACTATTGAAAATGATATAAATGTTTTGAAGAAAAGTGTTGATTGTTTGGGCTCCACTTTGAGCCAATGTGCTTTGAATCATACAAGCTTGGAAACCTTGATTCGAAAGAAACAAGTTCCATCTGTGCATGCACACTCTCCACGGCATACACATGCTTCCCACGGTCACCACCATTACATGTATGCTCATGTGTACACATTGTGGTCGAAAAGGCCAACTTGCTAGATTTTGCTATGATCGTTTACATATTGAAAATTTAGCAAATAATCTTGTTTGGGTTAGGAAAGATACTAACCCCTATGGACCCAAAAGGAAATGGGTACCAAAGACCACCCCTCATGTATTTGATGTAGGTGTGGGCTCTCGCATCACGTGAGAGTAGCGGTGCCTTGAAGTGGATGCGTTTCGTGCTTAAAGAAAACAATTTGGATGCATCACTTTCAAGGAGAGTTTGGTGGAGAGGACCACCATTGGTTTGGAGAACTAGAGAGATGCCTTCATCGGTTTTTGGTATCGATCTCTAACTCCCGTTTATATTTGCATGCTTTTCATGTCGTTGATTTATAGCATGTCATGTTTTAAAGCTCATTATGATTATGCCATGTGATTTAGTTTAGTGATATACATGTTTAGTTATTTGAGACACCCATGGACCTATCTTTGTGTTCTCACCTTGTTTTTAACTAATATGTATGCTCTAAATCTAATACATATGCATACACATAATGATCATATGGATGTTTATGATTTTTATTTTGTTTTGATGTTTATAGTTTATTATGTTAAATACCATGACTCTTAGATCATTGACATGCATGTATAGCTTTTGAGATCACCCATGTTTATATGGTCCCATATGTTGTGTTCTCACCATTTGTTTAGCTATTATGCACATCATAGCTCTAATAGCATGTGGATTTAAACAATGATCGTTTTATGTTTGTAATGATGATTTATGTCCCGTTTTATGCTACATGATTTGATTACTTGTTTAAATGTTAGTTTTCATTAAGACTAGGTATACACTTGTACTTAGAATGGGCCACAAATAATTCTTTATATATGTTTGTGCTTGGATGCTCATTTGTACCCATTAGATGTTCTAATATAGTCTAGTTTTGATGATTCATGCATTCTAACTTGTATTCCCTATTTTGGACATGTTTTTATGATTATGTGTTTTCACTTCATGTATATATTTATTTTGCCAAACCTTAAGATATACATGTATACCCCTTGAGTCATTTGCTTTTCATGCAAATCTTTACTATGGACTCAAATTGTGTTTAGGGATATGTATGAATACTTTTTGTATTGTCAAAACATACATATGCCTTGAAGTATAAATTAGTTTTATTGAAAATTTTAGATCTTCATGCTTCATGTTTTAAGGAATATCTTAATTGAGCTTAATTGAATATTTTCATGTTGATATGTGTCACATAACACTTGTTTACTCACTTTATTAGTTTTTCTCATGATTTTATTTTCATGAGTATGAAATGTTTTATGAAATTTGAGTATTTAGTGCCATGCGATTTACATGTATTTCATGAAAATTAATTTTGTTCTGTTCCTTACTTGAAGGATTTCGTACTAGTTAACAAATTTTTTCATAACTAGTTCGTGTTCTTCACTTTGGTAGAGTTTTTCAAACAATCTATATTTTCAAACCTATTTTTTTGAAAACCCTACCTTCAAAGGGTGGTTGGATGGGAGATCATGCTCATGTATGCCTTATAGTGAAAATCATTTTAAACTTGAACATGATTGGGAGGCTAGGTAATATGAGATATACACTTGATCATTATTGTTGTTTCAATTGGTATCATTGAAATTCTTTCAATGGTATCAATGTTGACATTTTTGTATACTCATATAACTTTTGTATATGTATGCTTGCACTTCAAAGAATATCAATTTCAATTGATATCTAATTTTCATACATATATATGTTTTATTTGTGCTTATTATATTCATATATCTTAGAGCACAAATTTTGATCATGATAAAGCTTGTTTTATAATGACTATCTTGTTTCAATTGACTAGTTTTCAATTGGTATCCATATACAAGCTTTGCATGCTTTCATTTGGTATTTCATAAAGAGCGAGAAAACTTGTCTTTCATCTTTCAATTGGTATTTGATTTCCACTCCCATACTTTATGATTGAAAATTTCAATTTGGTATCATATGAAAAATATTTACAATTGGTATCAAAATCCTTGTTTAGAAATTCAAAATTTGTTATGTTTAATTTCAATAAGTATCAAGATTGTTTTCTTATAATTGGTATCAATGTTTATATGTTTCCCTTCAATTGGTATCAAGAAGCTCTACGTTGACAAATTTTTTAATTGATATCTTAATTGATTGTCACCCCTTATTTACATAATTTGTGTTTTAGACAAAAAGGGGAGATCATTGTTTTATTGCTCTTAAACCCCTTAGCTAAGTTGATTCTTTGTTTCGAACAAAAAGGGGGAGAAAAATTTATTGATTTGTTTTTACTTGGACCCCTTTATTGATGATTGACAAAAAGGGGGAGAAGTATTTGAGTTTATATACATGTCTTATATGCATGTTTTGTTTTATTTATTAGTTTGTCGTTTAATTGTTTAATTAGAGTTTAATTGTTTAATTAGTATCAAGAGCATTATTTAAGAACATGTTTTTATTGGTATCAAGAGTTTATTGGTATCAAGAGCACGTTTCATGCATGATGCATTTCATATGTCATATGTTTGGTATCAAGAGCATGTTTTTGTATTTGGTACCTTGTTTTATGCATGTCTAGTACCTTATTTTATGCATGTCTATGCATACATGTTTAAGAGCTTACATTGCATATCTACTTGTTTATTCCTATGCATGAGTTAAGGGGGAGCTTCTCTGAAGCTTAACTTTAATCCATGCATATATAACTCCATGAGTTTTGTCATCATCAAAAAGGGGGAGATTGTTGGCCCAGAGGCCTTCCACTCTAGCTTTGATGATGATTAACTCATGTAGTTATGTGTACTAATAATCTTGTGATTTTAGTTTCAGATCATTAATCAAGATATTAGTAGGTGATTAGCTTCAACAAGATGGTTTGGAAGCTTTCACATAGTGATTCAAGAGCCCGAGCGACAAGATCATATATAGCACTAATTGGAGTCAAGCTCGGTGGATCACGAAGTTTTGGATCGAGTCGGCTTGGAGACGGCGCTCTACAAGAAGACTTCGGTACCCTAGTTTAGTTTTGTGTTTAGATCCAAATTGTAAAGATTAGAATAGTATGATATGCTCAAGTTCACAACACACACGTTTTATGTTTTGAACATTGGTTTTCGGTTTTTCCGTTTTTGGTTTAACCAATCTTGGTTTCATGAATAGATAGATCAAAACAAGTTTAAATGGTTTTATGTATAGTAGATTCATTCTATATACATACATGCTTCAACTTCTTAGACAAACTTAGTTTGATAGTCTATTTCATGTATTTTATGTTTTGGTATTTTTAACAAACATATTTTGGAATTAAAGTCAAAAACATGGATATATATATATATATATATATATATATATATATATATATTATATATATATATATATATATATATGTTTCATGTATATAGGATTATATCCATATACATCATGCCTAAATGTTGTTTAATATCATGTTTTTGTATTTGGATGAGTTTTGAACAAAATGTATTTCCAATTCAAAAATCCAAGATTTAGAAAATACAGTTTTTCATTTTTAGTAAAAATGATAAGACACAAAAATGTTTCAAAATATTTGTTATTTGTGATGAAATTTTTATCATAAGTTTACATTTCAAAATAAATTGATAAAACTACTTTTGTGTAATTTTAGAGATTTTATGGGAATTTTTAGGATTAAAATTACTTGTTTTTCTGACCAGAACTGCTGCTGCCAGGCTAGGTCGGTCGACCGAACGGTCGACCGTACCAAGAAGCCGGTCGACCGTAGAGGTCGACCGACGTGCACAGATACGTGCACGCTGGCTGCCCCATAAGCCGGTCGACCGCACGGTCGACCGACTAAGAGCATGTTGCTCTCTGTTTGTGCACGGTCGATCGAGCGGTCGACCGGCCAGAGAGCCGTTGCTCTCTGGTTCTGGGGCGGTCGACCGCCCGGTCGACTGGTAGCTATCAGCGGTCAAAATATGACCGTTGGACGGTCGACCGACCGGTCGACCGGTGTTCATTTTTGGCAGTTTCTGCTGCCAACGGCTATAATTTTCTGGGGGCTATAAATACCCCATTGGAAAGAGGTTTTCTCTAAGATTTTTTATGCGAATTTTTCCTGACTTTCTAGTGTTTTCACAGCAATCAAAAGAAGTTTTTAGGCTTTAAATTGAACAATCTATTTGGTGTTTTTGCTAGGGTTTGGAAAATCAAGAAAGGGTTTTTGGGAAAGATTTTGATTCAACTTCTTCATCTTGGTTTCTAGCTTTTCCCAAAGATTTTCTTTAAGTTTTTGATTTCCATTCCTTTGGTTTTCTCCACACTTGAGCTACATCTACTATCTTATTCTATAGGATCTTTGTGTGGGAAAGAAATTGTTTGTGGTTGTTGTTTAGACCACCAAGTTGTAAACCCTTCATTTGCTTGGCTTTGTGCCTTTCCCTCATTGTGTTGAGGAGGTTGTGCATTTGTGTTGTATCCCTCAAGTTGTGAGGTGATCCTTGTGTTAATCCCTCAAGTTGTGAGGTGATTGTTTGTTGGCTTGGAGTTGTGCCTCAAGGAGGAGGTTGTATTTGTAAGGAGAGGAGTTGGGTACTCCTTGTGATTGTATTGCCCCAAATTCTCGGTGGAGGTTCCCTTTGTGGGAGTCCTTTGTGGACAAGCTAGTGGACTTAAAATCCTTCTGGGTGAAGGCGGGGATGGAGAGCTGGGTGCTCGAACCTCGAAACATATCTTGTTGTTTGCGCTTGATCCCTTGGCTCTTACTCTCTCTCTCTCTACATTGTGCCTTGCATAAATTCATATTGTTCATTCAGAATTATTTGCTTGGCTTGTTTGAGTGTGCATCTCTTGTTAATTGCAATTAGTTTTTTAAATTCCGCATTAAGTTCATTAGATTAGCATAATCACCTATTCACCCCCCCTCTAGGTGATTTTCACCTTGCGGCGGAGGTAGCTAGCACTGAAGAGTGCTTCTAGTCTATCCTCGCGGCTGAGAGCTTGGTTAGTACCATTAGGTACCGGTCTTGTATTAGCCACGCCATCAGCAGCTTCACGCGAAGTTATGGAGGCTTTGGTGGTAGCACCCTGTGGTACTTTGGGCTTTGCCTTACTGCGAAGGCAATTAGCACTGCAGAGTGATTCAGTTCATTTGCTCACAGGGGTGAGATTGGCACCAGGGGCCAATACCTCTAGATCAGGTGAAGTTAGAGCTTCTGTCTTAGCTTCGAGGCTAATATTGGCAATAGTGCCTAATTGTATAGGCATCTTGCCTTTGTCTTCACGTGATAGGCGAAGTTGTGTTGGAACTTCACCTTAGCTATACACGGAGCTTTCTACTTCGCCCTCCACATCTGCTTGGGAAGCGAAGTCCTAGGTTTGTAGGGGACCTGCTCGTGTGGGACACGTTTAGCCTCAGTTGAGGCTGAGAGGAGTTGGGACGAGGCTCGACCAGTTGCTCGCCCGGCTAAGGTTGGCTTCTACTTGGCCACAAAGATCTTCCTGTGTTTCCGAGCGTGGAGCACTGGACTACCCCAAGAGAGCAATTCTTCAAATTTTTCTTGGTCAAAATGAATGACCAAGTTTTTAACAATGAAAGAGTCAGTATTCTGACCATTGCATTGCAGCATCGTCTCCTTGTTGTGCCAGAAGACTGTTTTCCCCAACTCAGTCGCCATTTTGTTTTCCATTAAAAATTCAATAAGGGAAAACTTACAAAACATGAAGGGAGAAGCGAAATTACAAGTAATTAAAAAAAATTACAAGTAGATCTCATCTGATATTTCTGAGGAAATATGCCGGTAGTAATCTGATTAGCACGCAATCACTTATCCCTTTGATGATGCAATCGATCAGGTGATCAAGCTGCCTCCTAGTGAGATTTCCCTCTCATTTGATTCAGAAAATCAGAGAATTAAAAGCAGAAGATCTGTAGAACCCTTTTGCAAAGAAATTTGCTCTTGACTTTTTTCTAAGCCAATCTCCTCTCTGTCCGTGTATGTCCCCCTTGTTTGGCTCAGCAAGGGACAATTTATAATCGACATGGGGTGTAACCGCCCCCTTAAATTCAGCAAGGCTGAATCAGTTCTTAGCTTCGCGCAACGCTCATGAATGACCTTGCCGCGAAGCTTCTTGTGAGCTTCTGGCGAAGCTAGAGGGTTCGTGCAAACGTCTTCTTACCGTTATGGCTTAATTGTCTCCACTTAATATGGGACGAAGTGGGCAGATGTAACCGCCCACTTAAAGTGGCATTAATCCCACTAAATTAGTGGGGTTCACCTATTAATCCCTCATGGGATTTTGAAGCAGTCAATTTGATGACCTGGCAAAGCTCAATTTGATGACATGGCTATATAGGTCGTATCTACAAGGAGGGAGAGCGATGAAAGCTTGATGCGACTTCTTTGTTCAAGAAAAGATAAAGTTCTTTATTTCAAATAAAGAATTGGAAAATGAAAACAAGTTGGTTACAAGAATTGTTTGAGAATGATTTTGTGGTTTGTAAAGTTGGATTTTCTTAATGGTAAAAACGCATGGTTAACTTTCTACTAAGTGCTCCCACTAATCCCTAACTTCTTAAAGATGTAGCCTCACGATGGATCATAGGCAAGCATACCCCTTATGCATAGAAACTATTCACGTGGAAATCAAGTGAAAGTTCTTCCTATAACTTAGCTTAACACGATAAAAACTTGGACATTCTCTTATCAAGATCCAATTGAAGGCGAGAATGGGGAAAGACACAAGTGCACTAATGGTATCGACAAAGTTAAAAGAAAAATCTCTAACTTACAAAAACAAGTAAAGCATGCAATCCATAGATCATCAAAAACCCGTTAAGCATGAAATATATAAGAAAATGAATACTTGAATATAAGTTAGAGTTAGAACTCTCGTCTTAAGATATCATAGCTCTTGTTTACACAAGGCTTAGTTGACACTATTGACTCATTTGGGTTTATCAATCAAGTTGTTAGAGATTAGTGGGTTAGTAGTTAGTTAGCCATGCAATAGAAAAGTTAGTTAGACATGATAGTAAAAGAAATAACAAAAGAAAAGAAGTAAAGAGAAAGGAAGTTATACTACAACAAGGAAGTAAAAGCAAATGAAAAAGACAAGTAAATGGAAAGAAGAAAGTGAAGTAGTTACTTGTATTAGCTTGTCACCTTCAAATACAACACTTACACACTCTCTCTTTTTCACTCTAATGGCTAAACTAAAACTTAGAAGAGGAAAGAAACTACAACAACTATAACAAGATAATAACAACTCCTAAACTCTGAATCTGCTCCTCTTCAGACCCAAGGGGTATTTATAGGCACCAGGGGAAAGCGATCCAGGGGGACGACCCCTGGCCCAAAGCCAAGGCGTCCCTGCGTTTATGGCCGTGAAAACGCGGCCCACGCCGCGTTTCTGCGGCCCTGCCAGGGCGTGTAAGGTCTTCTTCTTCATTTGCACACCATGGACCTAGGATCAAGCAAGCAAAGCTTTATTAGCAGAATTTTATATCAAATAAATATGCGAATGTGATAAAAATTATGAAAAATTAGAGACTAATCACACCCCCACACTTTCTTTTTGCTCGTCCGGAGCAAAAACAAAAATAAGAAAATTATTACACCACTTTCGCAGGTGACGTGATTGTACTGAGCATGTGCAACAAGCATTTAAACCTCTAGATTTTCCCTAGAGGAGGAGTGTTGTCTCCTGAGGGTTTTCAGCAGATTGCACCCATAAAATTCAGTAAGTGAAAAAAAGATTTAGTTGTTAGCAAACCTCTTTCAAGAAAAAAAACTTTCAATCATCTAAGTAAAAAATGACCGAATAATGTAAGAATTAGGTTCAACCCTCATAAGTCCTCCTATACTTTAGCCTTCATAAAAGAAGAAATTAAGGTTTTTCTTTAATTTAGAAAGGATCCTATACTTCTAACTCATTCTGTTATTTTACTTTAGATAGATATGCATAATGTGTAAGTGTGATGTGCTTGGGATTTTTTAACTCAACTTTGAATATCATTTAATTTTATTAATATTTATCTATTATTCTTGGTTTCATTAGGCTTTGTACTTTACTCATGTAACACATATCAAATTGATGACTCCCAAACCAGATGGTTTTAGGGCACCAGGTGGAAAAACACCCCTCAGGTCAAATATGCAAGTAGAATAGTCCACGAAATCAAGATTTACTTATATATTATATATTGATTTATTATTTTTTTTGCGTGAGTAATCATGCTTCTTGAGGCATAATTATCCAGCATTTTTTTGCTCCAGAGTTATGTCTCTAAATCCCAAGCATGTGTGTGTAGTTTATGCATATTCCACTAAGGCTAAATAAAAGATATGAGTTATTTTCCTTATCCCTCCCAACTCTTAGTCAAACCAATCTTTCTTGTTTATTTAGGCAAAAATAAAGATTCATTAATAAAGTTCCCTTAATTCCTACAACCTTTTGGTATTTTTATAAAGAGTATGAAAATTTCTTTTCAATCTGGAGATTTTTTTTTTGGAAAGAAGAAAAAAAAGTGTCAGCACCCTCCACACCTATCTAATGCATTGTCCTCAATGAATGTTTATGTAAATGAAAATGCAATAAATAGGGTGAAGAAATGATGTCAGCGTTTTTGTTGACTCGGGCCGGCCAAGTGCGAATAGGCTAAAGAAAATATAGAAGGGGTAAGCATTTAAACAATAAGATTTATTTTTAATTGCTGTGGTTAGGTGTATGACGGGGCAAAAAGAGTCAGCACACTATCATCCGGAGTCATAGGCTCAGTGGTCAAGAAGGACTTCAGTCTTTGCCCGTTTACTTTGAATTCTGTGTTGTGCTTAGGGTCTACAATAATCACAGCACCGTGTGGGAAAACGTTGCGCACAATGAACGGTCCAGACGAACGAGTCTTCAGCTTCCCCGCGAAAATATGAAGCCTCGAGTTATACAGTAGAACCTTATCTCCAAGGGCATAGGTTTTTCGGGTTATGATCTGGTCATGAAAAAGTTTAGTCCTATTTTTAGTGATTCAAGCATTCTCATATGCTTCATTCCGTATCTCCTATAATTCTGAGATCTGCAGTCTTCTTAGCTTACCGGCCTTACTCAGATCAAAATTGAGTTGCTTAATGGCCCATAGGGCACGGTGTTCTAACTCAACTGGAAGATGATAGGATTTTTCAAATATGATTCTATAAAGAGACATTCCCAGAACTGTCTTAAAAGCAGTGAGGTAAGCCCACAATGCATTGTTGAGTTTGACCGACCAATCCTTTCGGTTTTTGTCCGACAGCTTTTTCTAAAATGAGCATGATCTGTCGATTGGTGACTTCGACCTGCCCATTCGTTTGGGGATGATACGGAATAGATAACTTGTGATTGATGGAATATTTCTGCATCAGAGCTTCAAAAACTCTATTGTAGAAATGTGATCCGTTATGATTAATTGTCACTCTAGGAGTGCCAAATCGGGAGAAGATGTTCTCTTTGAGAAACTTAACAACCACTTTGTTATCATTGGTCTTTGTTGGCACAGCTTCTACCCATTTAGAGACGTAATCGACAGCAACCAAAATGAACTGGTTGCCGAAGGAATTAGGGAATGGTCCCATGAAGTTGATACCCCAAATATCAAAAATTTCAACATCCAGGATCGGGTTCAGGGGCATTATGTCCCTTCTTGAAATTTTCCCAATCTTCTGACAATTTGCGCATGACTTGCAAAAATGATATGAGTTTTTGAACAAAGTGGGCCAGTAAAACCCACTTTGTAGAACCTTCTCTGCAGTCTTGTGGGGACCGAAGTCTCCTCCGCATGCAAGTTCATGGCAAAAGCGTAGCACACTCCTCTGTCCCTCCTCTGGTATGCATCGTCGAATAATCTGGTCGGGATAATACTTATAAAGATACGGCTCTTCCCAGAAGAAGTACTGTACTTGGGCAAAGAAACGATACTGTCTTGCTTTGTCCAGTTAGCGGGTAATTGTCCAGTGGCCAGGTAATTGACTATGTCCGCATGCCAGGTTTCCTTAAAAATGGCCAGGATGTGCTCGTCTGGGAAATCCTCATTGATCAGAGCTTGTATAATAGGTGCGTTCGGAATTCGTGAAAGATGATCAGCGATCACATTTTCTATACCTCGTTTATCCCAAATTTTCAGGTCAAATTCTTGAAGCAAAAGGATCCACCGAATCAATCGGGCTTTTGCTTTCTTTTTGGTCATAAGGCATTTCAGTGCCGAGTGATCCGTAAAAATCACCGTCTTCGAGCCTAATAAGTAGGGCCGGAACTTCTCTAACGCAAAGACAATGGCCAAGAATTCCTTCTCAGTCGTTGTATAATTCTGTTGGGTGTCATTCAATGTCCTACTCGAATAGTAAATCACGTGCTGCCTATTGTCGATGTGTTGTCCTAGAACAGCGCCAATAGCAAAATCAGAGGCATCGGACATGATTTCAAATGGTTGGGCCCAATTAGGAGCAGAAATAATAGGCGCAAAAATAAATTCTTACTTAAGCTTCCCCAATGACTTGCAATATTCATCGTTAAAATCAAAGGGCACGTCCTTAGCGAGCAGGTTGGTTAAGGGCCTAACGAATTTACTAAAATCCTTAATGAACCGTCGGTAGAACCCAGCATGCCCTAGAAAGGATCTAATATCCTTGA
This sequence comes from Agave tequilana, assembly GCA_038442645.1. Taxonomy (NCBI): domain Eukaryota; kingdom Viridiplantae; phylum Streptophyta; class Magnoliopsida; order Asparagales; family Asparagaceae; genus Agave; species Agave tequilana. The sequence continues at coordinate 27,280 of JAVJIF010017803.1, read as the reverse complement.
TGCTCTTGGGTAGTGGAAGCTTAGCAATCACTTCTACTTTAGCCTTGTCCACTTCAATGCCTCTCGAAGAAAGCTTATGGCCTGAGACAATCCCCTGTCTCACTATGAAGTGACATTTCTCCCAGTTTAGAGTTAGATTCTTCTCCTTGCATCTCTGCAGAACTAACTCTAAGTGATGAAGACACAGATCAAATGAATCTCCATAGATGGTGAAGTCATCCATAAAAATATCAAGAAAACGTTCGACCATGTCAAAGAAAAGACTAAGCATGTATCGTTGGAATGTTGCGGGAGTATTGCACAATCCAAAGGGCATGCGTCGGTAAGCGAAGGTTCCAAACGGGCAGGTGAACGTGGTCTTTTCTTGGTCTTCTGCAGCAATGGGTTTTGATTGTATCCTGAGTACCTATCTAGGAAGCAATAGTACTCGTGTTTAGCCAGGCGTTCAATCATTTGGTCGATGAAGGGTAGCGGGAAGTGGTCTTTACGGGTGGCTGCATTCAACTTCTATAGTCGATACAAATACGAATCTTGGTAGGCAGTCTTATTTGTACCAACTCTTTTTGCTCATTTTCAACAACCGTAAAGCCAGCTTTTTTCGGGACCGCATGAACCAGGCTAACCCATTGGCTATCAGAAATAGGATAAATGATCCCGTTGTCTAATAGTTTCATATTTTTGCTTTTACTGTCTCTTGCAGAGTGGGTTAAGCCTGCATTGTGGGTCCCTCATGGGGGTTGCTTCATCGATTAAATGGATTCTATGTTGAACTATGGCTGGACTTATCCCTTTGATATCCTGCATTGTACATCCAATGGCTTCCCTATGTCTTTTTTCAGAATAGACATTAAGCTATCCTCTTGTTGCTCAGTCGGGTGGGATACCATGATGACTGACAAGGTTTCTCTTCCGCCTAGGTAGGCGTACTTGAGGTGTTCAGGTAAGACTTTTAGCTCTAGGGAAGGCGTTGCTTCATTGGAGGCAATCTCCAGACTTGCAATCTTATGATAAGGTACACTTGGGCTTGACACCCAATCCACTGCTGAATCTACGATCTGGTCTAGATTAAAATCCTCAGACTCCAAATCAAACTCTGCCTCTGTTTTTACTTTCATGTTTTTCTCACGCTCACTGGTCAGTTTTCATAGAATTGACCTCAAAAGTCTGATCATTGATATCCCAAGGTTATCTTCCACGATTGAAGACATTGACTTCCTTCGTCATGTCTCCAAAGGTCAATCGCATGGACCCGTTCCTACAGTTGATTATGGCATTAGCTGTAGCAAGGAATGGGTGTCCTAAGATGACCAGAGTTTGAGACTGTGAATTTGACACAGGTTGGGTCTCAAGCACAATGAAGTCAACAGGATAGATGAAATCTCCGACTCGGATAAGGACATATGTGATTTCCCCCTCCAGAATTTTCACAGATCGGTCAGCTAACTGAATGGTGACTCGAGTTGGGTTTAGCTCTCCCAATCCAAGTTGCTGGTATATGATCAGGGCGGAATAAGCACCTTAAAATATGTATTTTATGAAGTCAATGAAATGCTCATATGTTCTAATGTCCCTCGATACTTCCGTTATAGCATTGGCTCAATGGGTCGAATCCACAGGGACAGGAGGTGATAGAAGCATTAACAGTCTTTATTCACGTTGGTTGTTAACGATTCTTCTTTGTTAAAAGAATGAAAAAGAAAGTAAAAGAAATAAATCCAGAAGGTGATAGATGGAGAAGGCGATAAAAGCGGCGATGTGATAACAAAAGAGAAGTGATTTGGAAATTAAAATAAAAAAGAAGATGAAACAAAGGTGAACTAAGAAGTTGGTAAAAACATCAATGAAAAGATAAAAGAATTGATTTTTAAAATAAGATAAAAGAAAACTCATGGTTACTAACTACTAATTGCTCCACTAACCATGCTAACCTCTTAGTGATAGTTGTCTCACATGGGTCCTTGGCTTCAAGAGACGATACAGAGCATGGCCCATAAGATTGTTCTTCTGCATTCAAACAACACATCCATACCACAAAACAAGTTACAAGATATTATTAAATCATCAAAACTGGTTAGAGGTGAGCATGAAATAAAAAAGATATTGCAAGTTAGCAAGTTAGTGGGTTAGGTGTTAGAAATGTTAGAATGTTAGAACCCATCATCATGAGCCATCAATAACTCTTGCAAGAGCAAGGCCTTGTAGAGGCTATTAGATTCATGTGGATTATCAAGTAAGTGGTTAGATGGTTAGTGGTTAGTAGTTAGATTGTCATAAAAAGAACAAATTAGCTAAACATCATGTAGAAGATGGAGAAGATTATAATGGAGAAGAAAGGAGGCACCTTTACATAGATTGTCACCATCTATTACATCAATCCCTCTCTATCTCTCTCTAAAAGCAGAATATAGCAATATATGGATTTTTGAAGAACCCTGCAAAAAATTTTGGTCCAGTGATCGGCAAAAAGCAAGCACACGAATAAGTAAAAAGAGTGTAAGTTGATGTTACTGCTTTTGCGATTCTTCCGTAGTAGCGAAGTGGCTATATAGGTCGTATCCACCAGGAGGGAAAGCGATGAAAGCTTGATGCGACTTCTTTGTTCAAGAAAAGATAAAGTTCTTTATTTCAAATAAAGAATTGGAAAATGAAAACAAGTTGGTTACAAGAATTGTTTGAGAATGATTGGTGGTTTGTAAAGTTGGATTTTCTTAATGGTAAAAACGCATGGTTAACTTTCTACTAAGTACTCCCACTAATCCCTAACTTCTTAAAGATGTAGCCTCACGATGGATCATAGGCAAGCATACCCCTTATGCATAGGAACTATTCACGTGGAAATCGAGTGAAAGTTCTTCCTATAACTTAGCTTAACACGACAAAAACTTGGACATTCCCTTATCAAGATCCAATTGAAGGCGAGAATGGGGAAAGACACAAGTGCACTAATGGTATCGACAAAGTTAAAAGAAAAATCTCTAACTTACAAAAACAAGTAAAGCATGCAATTCATAGATCATCAAAAAGCCGTTAAGCATGAAATATATAAGAAAGTGAATACTTGAATATAAGTTAGAGTTAGAACTCTCGTCTTAAGATATCATAGCTCTTGTTTACACAAGGCTTAGTTGACACTATTGACTCATTTGGTTTATCAATCAAGTTGTTAGAGATTAGTGGGTTAGTAGTTAGTTAGCCATGCAATAGAAAAGTTAGTTAGACATGATAGTAAAAGAAACAACAAAAGAAAAGAAGTAAAGAGAAAGGAAGTTATACTACAATAAGGAAGTAAAAGCAAATGAAAAAGACAAGTAAATGGAAAGAAGAAAGAGAAGTAGTTACTTGTATTAGCTTGTCACCTTCAAATACAACACTTACACACTCTCTCTTTCACTCTAATGGCTAAACTAAAACTTAGAAGAGGAAGAAACTACAACAACTACAACAAGATAATAACAACTCCTAAACTTTGGATCTGCTCCTCTTCAGACCCCAGGGGGTATTTATAGGCACCAGGGGAAACTGGGTCAGGGGGACGAACCCTGGTCCAAAGCCCGGGAGTGCTCGCGCCCGTACAAGGCGGGGCGCGCCTGGCTTCGGGCAATGCGTCATCCTGTCTGTCCCCTGTCAGGTGGATCTTTTGATTTCTAGATTTGATGCCCTGGGCTGACAAAATCTTCACTCTAAAGTTAATGGCTATTTGATAGGTCTTTAATCACCAATTAAATGATGATTTAGGGTCTTCTTCTTCATTTTCACACCATGGACCTAGGATCAAGCAAGCAAAGCTTTATTAGCAGAAGTTTATATCAAATAAATATGCAGATGTGATAAAAATTATGTAAAATTAGGGACTAATCATCCAGAGACCACAAATGGCCGCGCTTGCGCGGCTATTTGGCCCCTGGCACGACAAAAGCAAACGATCAGCCTTCATGCTTTCTTGAGCAAGGAGATATAGGAGGTTATATGCTTCCGCAATGTTCAATTTTTGCAAAAAATAACTTGCACACCAAAACAGAGAAGGGAATGTTAATAAAAACATGAGTTCAAATCATTTTGGTCCCTTGCAACGGTGCCAAAATTTGATCAGAGGAGAACCGTGTATGAAAATGTGTATTTTGAAATTGTATTTTTAAGTATATGTGTTTTGGCTTCCTTGATACGTCCGTTATAGTATATAGGCTATGAAGGTCAAATCCACAGGGAAAGGAGGCGATAGAAGCATAAATAGTTTGTTCACATCAGTTGTTAACAAGTTTTTTTTTTGTTTAAGTAAGATAAAAGAAAAGAAAAAGGAAACTAGAAGTGGTAGGAGGAGAAGGCAATGAAAACGGCGATAATAAAATGATAAAGAAGTGGTTGTGGAATCGGCGAAGGAAAAACAAGAAATAGAAACAAAGTAAAAATGTTGCAAAGTGATTTGAAAAGTGGATTTAAAATAAAAGAGAAAAGAGATGAAATTTGTGGTGAAAAAATGAAAACAAGTGGTGAAAGAAGAAGTTGATGAAAACAATGATGATAAAATAGTTTTGAAAATTTATTTTGCAACTAAAGTAAAATGAGAAGAAAACTCATGGTTACTAACTACTAAGTGTTCCACTAATCATGCTAACCTCTTAGTGATAATTATCTCACATGGATCCTTAGCCATCACTAATCCTTGGTTTCAAGAGATGATTCAAAGAATTGTTGGCCCGGAGGCCTTCCTCTCTAGTTTTGATGATGATTAACTCATGTAATTATGTTTACTAATAATTTTGTGATTTTAGTTTCAGATCATGTAACAAGATATTAGTTGGTGATTGCTTCGAAAAGAGGAGTTTAGAAGCCTTCACTTGGTGATTCCCGAGCCCGACCGTCAAGATCATACATAACCTTGCTCGTTGGAACACGGAGTTTGGACCGAGTCGACTTGAAGATGAAGATCGTCAAGAAGACTTAGGTATCCTAGTGTTTAGTGTGTTTTAGATCCATGTGTAAAGATAAGAATAGTTGATATGCTCAAGTACACAACACACACGTTTCATGATTTGGATTTGGTTTTCATGAATAGTTGATCAAAACAAGTTTACATTGTTTATATGTATAGTAGATGTATTCTTTCTATATATGTATGCTTAACTTTTAAACAAACTTATTTTGATATGCCTATTCATGAGTTTTAGGAAAAATCAGTTTTCCTATTGAAAAATTCAAGTTTGACAAAATACTAGTTTTTGTTTTTTATAAAATTGCAAGACACAAAAATGATTCCAAATGTTTAATATTGTCTTGAAATTTTTATCACAAGTTTGTGTTTCAATATAAAATGTTAAAACAATTTTTATGGTATTTTTAGAAGAGATAAAAGATTTTTAACATGTTTTTCTAACCCAGTTTCTGACCCAGACTGTGGCTGACAGGCCAGGTCGGCCGACCGGACGGTCGACCGAACCAAGGGCCAGTCGACCATTGCGGTCGACTGACGTGCACAGCCCTGTGCACGTTTGTCAGACACAGGGCCGGTCGGCCGACCGAATCAGAGAGCCTTGCTCTCTGTATCTGGGCGGTCGACCGAGCGGTCGGCCGAAGCAGAAAATCTGCTCTCTGTATCTAGGCGGTCGACCGTATTGCCCCAACGGTCATATTTCTGACCGTTGGCAGTCGATCGGGCCAGTCGACCGCAAGCCTGTCAGGCTGCCAGATCAGCCCAACGGCTAGTTATCTGTTTGGCCTATAAATACCCCATCTCTTGGGGTGTTTTGATAAGACTTTTAAAAACAAAAATTTCAGTGTTTCTCCAGAGTTTAAAAGAAGTTTTCAAAGTGTTTTAGAGATCAAAAGATTTCATCCTTGTTTTGTTTTAGAGTTTTTGAAAAATCAAAGAAAATAGAATTTTGGGAGATTTGGTTTGTTCTTCATTTATATCTTTTACAAGAGTTTTCCCAAGTATTTTCTTTGAGTTTTTGTTTTCAAAACTCTAGTTTTTTCACACTTGAGCTATTATCTTTCTTATTCTATTAGGATCATTGTTTTGTGGAAAAGAAAGTGTTTGAGGTTGATTGAGCCTCCAAGTTGTAAACCCTCATTGTATTTGTGTATCCCTCTTTGGTAGAGGTTGATCGGAGTGGTGTTTGGATCCCTCTTTGGTAGAGGTGATTGAGATTGTTAGCTACGGGCCTTATCCCTCTTCGGTAGAGGTGGATTGTGGTTGTATTGCCTCGGTGGCATTGTAAGGTTGAGAGAGGAGTTCGGTACTCCTTAGTGGATTGAAAATCCTTCTCGGTGAAGGCGGGGACGTAGAGCTAGGGGCTCGAACCTCGAAACATATCTTTGTGTTTGCGTTTGATCCATTGTCTCTCTAACTCTCTCTCTTTATTTGTGCAAAACATCATTCATTCATTCATATCATATATTGCTTGTATTGTGCCTTGCATTATTTCATATTGCTTATCATCTTTATATGCTTGGCTTGCTTGTGTGTGTGCCTCACTTATACTTAACCACAAGAGCTTCATATAACACCTCAACCATATCTAGGGAAATCAAGAGGAGTTAGTCCAGAGCTCTTCACGGGGAATTCGGCTACACTTGTATGTTGTATTAAGTGTGTTGCAAAATTGTTTTAAGCTTTCGCATTTAGCGCATTTAGTTTCTAGATTAGCATTATCACCTATTCACCCCCCCTCTAGGTGATTTACAATTGGTATCAGAGCCTACGCTCCTGATACTTAGGCTTAACATCCTAGGAGTGAGATCCTTGTTTGCTAATCTACATTTGCATTTGCACACTTTTGTTGTTTGCACACATATAGTTTGCACTCATGGATAGCCCTCCTATGTTTGACATTTCTAGACTTGAGATTTGAAAGGTTATGATGAGTTGTCATTTAAAAGCCCTAGGATATAAAGTTCACCTTGCCATTACCAAGGAATCCTTCCTTAGTGATAGCAAGCATATAGAGTCCAATGCAATAGCCCTAGAAGCACTTAGAGCATTACTTCATAAAGATTATTTACATGTGTTTTGCTCACTATAATTCAGCTTTTACAGTTTGGAGTATTTTGACTTCTCCCGAGCTACCAAAGATTATCGAAAAGAAGAGAAGATCTAGAAGAGATGAGTCCGAAGAACATTGCTTCATGGTCCAAGGGAATGACTCCCTTGAGATACACTCAGAAACCCACTTAGATGATGATGCTAGTTCTTCAAATGATTATGTTGATGCCCATGTTTTAAATGAAGAACTATCTATTGTGTGTGAAAAATTGATTGAAAAATATAAAGTTTTGAAAAAGAAAAGTCTAGGCCTGAAAAAGAAAATAAAAGTTTGCATTCTAGACTTGACAAGGTTTTACAAGAGAAGGTTGAGGTCTATAATGAAAGGGATTCATTGAGATCTCAACTAGACCTTGCACTAAAAGAAATGAATTTTTAAAATCTAAAAATGATTGCCATGTGATATTAAAGAAAAATGAAAACTTGTCTTCAAGAGTTGATTTTGTTTTAAAAGAAAATGTTGCTTTGAAAAATAAAATAATTTCTATTTCAAATGATTTAGATGTTTGTTTAAAGAAAAATGAGTTTTTGAAAATAAGATTGATTCCCATGTTTGCCATGCTAGGGTAGTTTCACCTAGATCACCCCTTGCATGCTCCACTTCTTCTTTGATTAAAAATGATATAAATGTTTTGAAGAAGAGTGTTGATTGTTTGGGCTCCACTTTGAGCCAATGTGTTGTGGGCCATACACGTTTGGAATCTTTGTTTCGAAAGAAACAAGTTCCATCTTTTCATGCACACTATCCACGGCATACACATGCTCCTCACGCACACACCCATTCCACTATGTATGCTCATGTGTACACTTGTACACATTGTGGATGTAAGGGCCACCTTGCTAAATTTTGTTATGATAGAATACATGTTTCAAATTTAGCAAATAAATTTGTTTGGGTTAGAGAAGGTACTAACCCCCATGGACCCAAAAGTTGTGGATACCAAACCACCCCTCTTGTTTATGATGTAGGTGTGGGCTCTCACATGACGTGAGAGTAGTGGTACCTTGGAGTGGATGCATTCCGCACTTAAAGGAAACATTTTGGATGCATCACTTTCAAGGGATGTTTGGTGGGAGGACCACCTTGTTTTGGAGACAAGGAGAGTTGCCTTCTAGGTTTTGGTAACGATCCCTAACTCCCATTTATTTGCATGCTTTTTCATGTTTATTGTTTATAGCATGTTTTGATGTTTATAATTATTATGAAAATGCCATGTTTATTAGATCCTTGACATACATGTATAACTTTTGAGACACCCATGTTTAATATGGACTATTATTTTTTTGTTCTCACTATTTGTTTAGCTATCATGTTTATCATAGGTTTGATAACATGTGGATTTTCTTAATAATCATGTTTATGTTTATCATGATGATTTATATCTTGTTTTGATGCTTCATGTTTTGAATATATGTTTAGATGTTAGTTTTCATTAAGACTAGGTATATACTTGTACATATAGTGGGCCACAAATAAATCTATATATGTTTGAGCTTGAATGCTTATTTGAACCCATTAGATGTGCTAGTATAGTCTAGTTTTTGATGATTCATGCATTTTAGACTTGTATTCCCATTCTTGAATTTGTTTTATGTTTATATGTTTAACTTCATGTATATGTCTATTTTATCCAAACTATTGTTTATACATATACATCCTTTTGAGCCACGTGCCTTCATGCATATATCTTTGTGGACTCGTTGTGTTTGGATATGTATGTATACTTTAGTTTGTATAAGCATACATATACGTTGAAGATTAAATATTTTTAATGATTTTCATGTTTTCATGTTTAAAGGAATATTGAGCTTAATGGAACATTTTTCATAATCATGTTCTTCACATCTTATTTGTACACTCACATTTATTGTTTTACTCATGTTTTGTTTTCATGAGTCATATTTATGCTTAATTGAATTAGAGTGTTGATTATCATGTAGATTTCATGTTTCATGAAAAATAATTTTATTTTATTCCTTACTTGAAGGATTTCGTACTAGTTTACAAGTTTTTCCATTTAACTAGTTGCGATATTCTTCTTTTTGGTAGAGTTTTTAAACATACTTTATTTTTCAAACCTAATTTTGAAAACCCCTACCATCTATGGGCGGTTTGGATGGGAGATCATGCTCATGTATGCTTTATAGTGAAAATCATTTTAAAACTTGAACATGATTGAGAGGATAGATAATATGAGATATACACTTGATATTATTGTTGTTTCAATTGGTATCATTGAATTCTTTCAATTGGTATCAATTTTGACCTTTATTGTATACTCATATATTTTCATATATTTATGCTTGCATTTCAAAGAATATCAATTTCAATTGGTATCTATTTTTCATACATATATAAGTTTGTGTTTATTGCTAAGCTTGAGTTTCAATTTTGTTTCAATTGATTAGTTTTCAATTGCTTTTCAATCGGTATCTCATTTCAAGCCTACGCATTGTTTTTGTTGGTATTTCATAAAGGGGAGAAAATTCGATTTTCATATTTACAATGGTATTTGTATTTCCACTTCCTTGCTTTATGATAGAAAATAAAATTTTTTAATTGATATCATATACTTAAAAAGAAAAATACTCTTTTTGATATCAACATGTTTATTTGAATGTTTTTAAAATTTGGTATCTCAAAATTTTGTTTAAAGAAAAATTCAAAAGTTTTAATTTGTATTGCCTATATGCAAGGAGAGCTTAACATCTCTTCTACATATAGATTCATGATGAGTGTATCTTGTATTGAAGAGCTTGACAATCTCTTCTTTATGTGGTACACGTGTGTGGGGAGCTTCACATCTCCTCTTATGCATTGCATAGTGTACGTTATGTGAATTAGAGCTCGTCATCCCTCCTTCATGTAATGTATCTATGTAGTGAAGCTTCACATCTTCCTCTTCATGAATGTATATAGCATATACCATCTATTGATCTATATTTACATTCAATTGGTATCAAGATGCTACTTTGACATATTTTAAATTGATATCTTAATTGATTGTCACCCCTATTTGGTTTTGTTTTGTTTTAGACAAAAAGGGGAGAACATTGTTTTTATTAACCCTTTGTTGATTCTTTGTTTCGAACAAAAAGGGGGAGAAAATTTGTTGATTTGATTTTGCTTTTACCCCTTATTGATGATTGTTTCTTTGTATTAAAAAGGGGAGAAGGTTTTGTTTTGTTTTGGTTTTTACCCCTTGTTGATGATTGACAAAAAGAAGGAGAATTATTTGAGAAGTTTTATATATGCATATTTATGTTTTGCATATATTAAGTTTAATTTAGTTTGATTTTAATTGGTATCTAGAGCATGTTTTGTTTTTGAACATTTCATTGGTATCTAGAACCTTTTATTGTTTATGCATATATATGCATTCATGTTTAAGAGCCTTCATTGCATATTCTTTATGCTCATTTGTTTTATGCATGAGTTAAGGGGGAGTTTCTTTGAAGCTTAACTTTAATCCATGCATATATAACTCCATGAGTTTTGTCATCATAAAAAGGGGGAGATTGTTGGCCTGGAGGCCTTCCTCTCTAATTTTGATGATGATTAACTCATGTAGTTATGTTTACTAATAATCTTATGATTTTTGTTTCAGATCATGTAACAAGATATTAGTTGGTGATTGCTTCGAAAGAGGAGTTTGGAAGCCTTCACTTGGTGATTCCCGAGCCCGAGCGTCAAGATCATACATAACCTTGCTCGTTAGAACACGGAGTTTGGACCGAGTCGACTTGAAGATGAAGATTGTCAAGAAGATTTAGGTATCCTAGTGTTTAGTGTGTTTTAGATCCATGTGTAAAGATAAGAATAGTTGATATGCTCAAGTGCACAACACACACGTTTCATGATTTGGATTTGGTTTTCATGAATAGTTGATCAAAACAAGTTTACATGGTTTATATGTATAGTAGATGTATTCTTTCTATACATGCATGCTTAACTTTTAAACAAACTTATTTTGATATGCCTATTCATGAGTTTTAGGAAAAATCAGTTTTCCTATTGAAAAATCCAAGTTTGACAAAATACTAGTTTTGGTTTTTGATAAAATTTGCAAGACACAAAAATGATTCCAAATGTTTAATATTGTCTTGAAATTTTTATCACAAGTTTGTGTTTCAATATAAAATGTTAAAACAATTTTTATGATATTTTTAGAAGAGATAAAGATTTTTTAACATGTTTTTCTGACCCAGTTTCTGACCCAGACTGTGGCTGACAGGCCAGGTCGGCCGACCGGACGGTCGACCGAACCAAGGGCCAGTCGACCGTTGCGGTCGACTGACGTGCATAGCCCTGTGCACGTTTGTCAGACACAGGGCCGGTCGGCCGACCGAATCAGAGAGCCTTGCTCTCTGTATCTGGGCGATCGACCGAGCGGTCGGCCGGAGCAGAAAATCTGCTCTCTGTATCTGGGCAGTCGGCCGGGCGGTCGACCGTATTGCCCCAATGGTCATATTTCTGACCGTTGGCGGTCGACCGGGGCGGTCAATCGCAAGCCTGTCAGGCGTCCAGATCAGCCTAACAGCTAGTTTTCTGTTTGGCCTATAAATACCCCATCTGTGGCGTGTTTTGATAAGACTTTTAAAAAGAAAATTTCAGTGTTTCTCCAAAGTTTAAAGAAGTTTTCAAAGTGTTTTAAAGCTCAAAAGATTTCATCCTTGTTTTGTTTTAGAGTTTTTGAAAAATCAAAGAAAATAGAATTTTGGGAGATTTGGTTTGTTCTTCATTTATATCTTTTACCAAGAGTTTTTCCAAATATTTTTCTTTGAGTTTTTGTTTTCAAAACTCTAGCTTTCCACACTTGAGCTATAATCTATCCTATTCTATTAGGATCATTGTTTTGTGAAAAAAGAAAGTGTTTGAGGTTGATTGAGCTTCCAAGTTGTAAACCCTCCTTATATTTGTGTATCCCTCTTTGGTAGAGGTTGATCGGAGTGGTGTTTGGATCCCTCTTGGTAGAGGTGATTGAGATTGTTGGCTACGGGCCTTATCCCTCTTCGGTAGAGGTGGATTGTAGTTGTATTGCCTCGGTGGCATTGTAAGGTTGAGAGAGGAGTTCGGTACTTCTTAGTGGATTGGAAATCCTTCTCGGTGAAGGCGGGGACGTAGAGCTAGGGGCTCGAACCTCGAAACTTATCTTTGTGTTTGCGTTTGATCCATTGTCTCTCTAACTCTCTCTTTTATTTGTGCAAAGCATCATTCATTCATTCATATCATATATTGCTTGTGTTGTGCCTTGCATTATTTCATATTGCTTATCATCTTTATATGCTTGGCTTGCTTGTGTGTGTGCCTCACCTATACTTAACCACAAGAGCTTCATATAGCACTTCAACCCATATCTAGGGAATCAAGAGGAGTTAGTCCAGAGCCCTTCACGGGGAATTCGGCTACACTTGTGTGTTGTATTAAGTGTGTTGCAAAATTATTTTAAGCTTCCGCATTTAGCGCATTTAGTTTCTAGATTAGCATTCACCTATTCACCCCCCCCCCCTCTAGGTGATTTACAAGAATGACACATTAGATAGTTTTTCACGTTCAAACCTGCAGCAAGAGCAAGCTAACGCAAAAATTAAATCATCAAAACTAGTTAGAGGCAAGCATAAAATGAGAGAGTTAGTAAGTTGGCAAGTTATGTTGGCCCAATGGCCTTCCACTCTAGTTTTGTTGATGATCAACACTCATGTAGTTATGTTTACTAATATTCTTGTGTTTCTAAGTTTCAGATCATTAACAGGATATTAGGTTGGTGATTAGCTTCAACAAGATGATTAGAAGCTATTCATGATGATTCCGGTGCCAAAGCTTAAAGATCATACCTTTGCACTTGGAGAATCACGGAGTTTGGACCGAGTCTACTTGAAGATGAAGATCGTCAAGAAGACTTAGGTATCTAGTTTAGAGTTTGTGTTTTAGATCCATATTTGTAAAGCTTAGTTTAGTTGATATGCTCAAGTGCACAAATCACACACGTTTTATGATTGAGTTTTGGTTTTCATGAATAGTTTATCAAAACAAGTTTAAATTGATATATGTATAGTTGCTTCATTCTATACATGCATGCTTAATTTTTAAACAAACTTATTTTGACTATCCTATTCATGTTTTGGAAAATTCTAGTTTAATAAAATACAAGTTTTGTTTTTGATAAAATTGGCAAGACACAAAAATGAATTGATATGATTGATATATGTCTTGAAATTTTTATCACAAGTTTGGTTATCAAAGTAAAATGATAAAACAAGTTTTAGAAAAACATATTTTAGAAAAACAATTTTTATTGTGATTAAAACTATTTTTTAGATTTACTGTGAATTTATGGGATTTTTTATTGAGTGAAAAGACCTATTTTCAAATCCCGTATCTGTGCAGAACTGAGGACTGGCTGACAGGCCAAGTCGGTCGACCGGACCGGTCGACCGCACCATAGGCCGGTCGACCGGGACGGTCGACCGACGTGCACAAGTCTGTGCACGTTTTGGAGTCTCTGGGACGGTCGACCGGGCCGGTCGACCGAGATGAGAGTTCTGCTCTCAGGATGTTTCGGTCGACCGGGCCGGTCGACCGCTATTGCCCAACGGTCACATTTTTGACCGTTGGCGGTCGACCGGACCGGTCGACCGGCAGTCTGTCAGACTGCCAGCTCAGCCTAACGGCTAGTTTTGTATAGGGGCTATATAAACCCCATCTCTTTGGTGATTTTGGCCAAGTTTTTTAAGAGAAAAAATACTAGTTTTCTGAAGTGTTTAAAAGAGTTTTCAAAAGAGTTTTAAGTGCAAAAACTTCTCATCTTTATTTGTTTTGGGTTTTGGAAAATCAAAGAAAACTAGGTTTTGGGATTTTGATTTGGTATTTCATTTTCTATCATATACAAGAGATTTCCAAGTAGTTTTTCTTTGTTGCTTGTTTCCAATAACACTTTGATTCCACACTTGAGCTATATCTTCTATCCTAAACTATTAGGATCTTTGTTTTTGTGGAAAAAGATAAGAGAAAAAGAAAGAGAAGTGTTTGAGGTTGGTTGTTTTAAACCTCATTGTTGTAAACCCTCCTTCATTTGTTGTATCCCTCTTCGGTAGAGGTGATCGGAGTGGTATTGGTTTGCTCCCTCTTAGGTAGAGGTGGAGTTTGGTTGTGAGCCTCTTCGGTAGAGGTGTGTGGATTGGTTGTTGTATTGGCTACGGGCCTAACCCCTCGGTTGTGAGGAGGTTGTTGTTGAGAGAGGAGTTTGGTACTCCTAGAGTTGTAAGAAATCCTCTTTGGTAGAGGTTCCCTCGGTGGGAGTTGAGATAGTGGAAATCCTACACGGTGGTGTAGGCGGGGATGTAGAGCAAGGTGCTCGAACCTCGAAACAAATCTTGGTGTTTGCGTATTGATCCATTATCTCTCTAACTCTCTCTCTTATATTTGTGCAAAGCATCATATTCATATCATATCATATTTGCTTGTGTTGTGCATATTTCATATTGCCTTGCATTTATTCATATTGCTATTCATTCTTATATGCTTGGCTTGATTGTGTGTATTTTATATTGCTTGGATTGCTTGTGTGTGTGTGCCTAACTTATACTCATCCAACAAGAGCTTCACATAGCACCTCAACCCATTTCAAGGGGAATCAAGGGGAGTTAGTCCAGAGCCTCGCAAGGGGAATTCGGCTACACTTGTTGTATTGTATTAGTTTGTGCATAATTTGCATTAGCTTCCGCATTTAGCGCACTTAGTTTGCATTTAGTTTCCTAGATTAGCATTCACACCTATTCACCCCCCCTCTAGGTGTTTTTCAATTGTATCAGAGCTAGTGCTCCTGATACTTAGGCTTAACATCCTAGGAGTGAGATCCATTTGCTTGCTAATCTACATTTGCATTTGTTTGCGTGCACACATATAGTTTGCCATGGACTTCATGACCCCACCTAGCTTTGACCCTTCCAACATTGATGTTTGGAAGTATAGGATGTCCATGTACCTAAAGACCCTAGGTTTGCATGTTTTCCTTGCCGCCACCAAGAGATGTTATCTTGGTGATTGCAATCATATAGGGGCCAATGCACAAGCCCTAGAGGCCATTAAAAGCACTCT
This sequence comes from Agave tequilana, assembly GCA_038442645.1. NCBI lineage: Eukaryota > Viridiplantae > Streptophyta > Magnoliopsida > Asparagales > Asparagaceae > Agave > Agave tequilana. The sequence continues at coordinate 12,143 of JAVJIF010017803.1, read as the reverse complement.
TCCTAAAGATTATCTCTTATGTGTTTCTAACCTTGATTCCGCTTTTGCAGTGTGGAACAAGTTGACTTCAACCACCACCTCCAAGCTTCAAGTCCAAATCCAAGAAGAGGAATCTAGTGGAGAATCCAACTCTATATGCTACATGGTCCAAGGGAATGACTCCCTGAGGTACATTCGGAATCTCAACTAGATAGTAATGATTGTGCTTTCTTCAAATGATTATGTTGATCTCCATGCCTTAAATGAAGAACTATCTATTGTGTGTGAAAAGTTAATAGAAAAATATAACGTGTTGAAAAAGAAAAGTCTAGATATGAAAAAGAAATAAATGTTTGCATTCTAGACTTGATTGTGTTTTGCAAGAGAAAGTTGAGGTCTATAATGAAAGGGATTCATTGAGATCTCAATTGGAACTTGCTTTAAAAGAAAATAAATTTTTAAAGTCTAAAAATGATTGTGAAACTCTTTTGAAGAAAAATGAAAATTGTCTTCTAAAGTTGATTTTGTTTTAAAAGAGAATGTTGTTTTGAAAAACAAAATCATTTCTATCAAATGAGTTGAATGTTTGTTTAGATAAGAATATTGTTTTGCAAAATAAAATTGATGCACATGTTTGCCATGCTAGTGTAGCTTCTTCATCTAGTCTACCTAATGCATGTACCTCTTCTTCTAAAATTATTGATGATATTTGTATGTTAAAGAAGAGAGTAGATGTTTGGGCTCCACTATGAGCCAATGTGCTAAGAACCATACACGCTTGGAATCTTGGTTCGAAAGAAACAAGTTCCATCCTTTATGCATGCACACCCATCACGGCATACACATGCTCCTCACGGACACACCCATCACATGTATGCTCATGTGTACACATGTACACATTGTGGACGTAAGGGCCACCTTGCTAAATTTTGTTTTGATAGATTACATACTACTGATTTAGCAAAGAAATTTGTTGGTTAGAGAAGGGACTAATCCCCATGGACCCAACAAGATGTGGGTACCAAAGACCACCCCTCCTATTTTTGATGTAGGTGTGGGCTCTCACATGACGTGAGAGTGATGACACCTTGGAGTGGATGCGTTCCGGACTTCATGGAAATCAAATTGGATGCATCACTTTCAAGGGAAGATTTGGTGGAGATGACCACCATGTTTGGAGACAAGGAGAGTTGCTTCTTCGGTTTTGGTAACAATCCTTTACTCCCATTTATTGTTTACATGCTTTCCATGTTTTAATGTTTATAGCATGTTTTTGATGTCTATGGATTAGTATGTTCATTCCATGTTTATTAGATCTTGACATACATGTATAGTATTTGAGACACACATGCTTATTTGATTCACATTTAGTGTTCTCACGGTTTGTTTAGCTATAATGTACATCATGAATCTAATACATGTGAATTTATATAGTAATCATGTTTTAGTTCTTATGATGTTGATTTCTAGCTTGTTTTGATACTCCTTGTGGTTATGACATGTTTAAATGTGGATTTTGTCAAAACTTGTGTTATACATGTACAAATAGTGAGTTACATTTGTTTTATATGCAATTGAACTTCATGCTCATTTGTATTCACTATATGTACACGCATGAGCTAGTTTTGATGATTCGTTCATTTATACTTGTTATACCTATTTGCATGTATATGTAGTTTAAAATTCAAATAAAAGAATTTTGATGAATTTTGTATGTGTTTTAGTTAGAAATATAGTATTCGTGTTTGTTTTGATGCTCAATGACTTGATTACATGTTTAAGTGTTAGATTTCATTAAAACTAGGAATTATACTTGTACATATAGTGGGCCACAAATAAATCTATGTATGTTTGAGCTTGAATGCTTATTTGAACCCATTAGATGTGCTAGTATAGTCTAGTTTTGATGATTCATACATTTTAAACTTGTATTCCCATTTTGAATCTGTTTTATGATTGTGTATTTCACTTCATGTATATGTTTGTATTGTCAAACTTTAAGATATACATGTATACCCCTTGAGTCATTTGCCTTTCATGCAAATCTATTTATAGACTCAATTGTGTTTAGGGATATGTATGTATACTTCATGTTGGACAAGACATACATATACCTTGAAATGAAAATTGCTTTTAGTAAAGATGTAGATTTTCATGTTTTCATGTTTTTGTGTCAATATTTAACTTCATGTATATGTCTATCTTATCCAAACTAATCTTATACATATACATTCTTTTTGAGCCACGTGCCTTCATGCATATATTCTTGTGGACTCGTTATGTTTTGGATATGTATGTATACTATAGTTTTGTATTAGACATACATATGCCTTGAAGATTAGATAGTTTTGATGGAATTATGTTTTAAGGAATAATTGAGCTTAATGAATATTTTTCATGATTATGATCTTCACATATTATTTGTACACTCATATCTATTGCTCATGTTTTATTCTCATGAGGTATGCTTTATTGGTTAGAGTGATGATTATCATTGAATTTCAATTTTTGTTTTATTCCTTACTTGAAGGATTTCGTGCTAGTTAACAAGTTTTCCATTTAACTAGTTGCGGTGTTCTTCATTTGGTAGTGATTTTCAAACAAAATTACATTTTCAAATCTATCTTTGAAAACCCCTACCATCTAAGGGCGGTAGGATGGGAGATCATGTTCATGTATGCCCTAAATTGAAAATCTTTAAAACTTGAATTATGATGGGTGGTAGATAATATGATGTATACACTTGAACTTATTGTTATGTCAATGGTATCATTGAACTCTTTCATTGGTATCATTTTGATCTTCTTGTATACTCATATATGTTTTGTATGTATGTATGCTTTAAATTCCAAGTATATCAATTTCTATTGGTATCTATCTTTCATACATATAATGTTTGTGTTTATGCTAGTGCTTGAGTTTCAATTTTGTTTAAATTGATTACTTTTAAATTGTTATCAGACTATGCATGTCTTTAGTTTGTTTTTCATAAAGGGGAGAAAATTTGATTTTGTATTTCAATTGTATTTGTACTCCCACTCTTTATGATTAAAAGTTGTTATTTTGAACATATGATATCAACATCAAATTTGTTTATATATTTTCAAAATGAAATATATTCTTACAATGGTATCAAAATTTGTGTTTAGAAATTCAAAATTTGTTTATGTGTTTTACAATTGGTAATTTGTTATGTTTAATTACAATTGGTATTTTCAAAATTTTGTTTAAAGAAAATATTCAAAGTTTTGATTTGTATTTCCTATATGCAAGGAGAGCTTAACATCTCTCTTACATATAGATTCATGTTGAGTATATTATAAATTGAGGAGCTTGACAACTCTTCTTTATATGATATACGTGTGTAGGGGGAGCTTCACATCTCTCTTATGCATTACATAATATGTGTTATGTGAATTGGGGCTTGTCATCCTTCTTCATGTAATGCATATGTGTAGGGAAGCTAACTTAACGTCTTCCTCTTCATGAATGTATATAGCATATAACATATATTGATCCTTGTTTATTGGTATCAAGATGCTTCATTGACATATTTTTTTGATTATCATGTTTGTAGTCACCCTTATTGATTTTTTTTTGTTTTAGACAAAAAGGGGGAGAACATTGTTTGCATTGTTTTGATTGACAAAAAAGAGGGAGAAAGATTTTTACCCTCGTTTATTTATGGTTTTGATTACCCCTTTGTTGATGATTGACAAAAAGGGGGAGAAAGATTTATGAAGTTTTATATGCATGCTTATGTTTATGCATATATTATGTTTTAATCTCAAGAATATTAAGTTTAATTGATTTATAGAGTTTGCTTTGTAATTGGTATCTAGAGCTTATTTTGTTTTGAATATTCCATTTGATATCTAGAACCATTTATTGTTTATGCATATGCATGTTTCATGTTTAATATTCATTGCATATATTTATTATTTATCCTTACGCATGAGTTAAGGGGGAGCTTCCTTGAAGCTTATCTTTAATCCATGCATATATAACTCCATGAGTTTTGTCATCATCAAAAAGGGGGAGATTGTTGGCCCAATGCCTTCCACTCTAGTTTGATGATGATCAACACTCATGTAGTTATGTTTACTAATATTCTTGTGTTTCTAAGTTTCAGATCATTAACAGGATATTAGGTTGGTGATTAGCTTCAACAGATGATTAGAAGCTATTCATGATGATTCCGGTGCCAAAGCTTAAAGATCATACCTTGCACTTGGAGAATCACGGAGTTTGGACCGAGTCTACTTGAAGATGAAGATCGTCAAGAAGACTTAGGTATCTAGTTTAGAGTTTTGTGTTTTAGATCCATATTTGTAAAGCTTAGTTTAGTTGATATGCTCAAGTGCACAAATCACACACGTTTTATGATTGAGTTTTGGTTTTCATGAATAGTTTATCAAAACAAGTTTAAATTGATATATGTATAGTTGCTTCATTCTATACATGCATGCTTAATTTTTTTAAAAACTTATTTTGACTATCCTATTCATGTTTTAGAAAATTCTAGTTTAATAAATACAAGTTTGTTTTTGATAAAATGGCAAGACACAAAAATGAATTGATATGATTGATATATGTCTTGAAATTTTTATCACAAGTTTGGTTATCAAAGTAAAATGATAAAACAAGTTTTAGAAAAACATATTTTTAGAAAAACAGTTTTTATTGTGATTAAAACTATTTTTTAGATTTACTGTGAATTTATGGGATTTTTTATTGAGTGAAAAGACCTATTTTCAAATCCCGTATCTGTGCAGAACTGAGGACTGGCTGACAGGCCAAGTCGGTCGACCGGACCGGTCGACCGCACCATAGGCCGGTCGACCGGGACGGTCGACCGACGTGCACAAGTCTGTGCACGTTTTGGAGTCTCTGGGACGGTCGACCGGGCCGGTCGACCGAGATGAGAGTTCTGCTCTCAGGATGTTTCGGTCGACCGGGCCGGTCGACCGCTATTGCCCAACGGTCACATTTTTGACCGTTGGCGGTCGACCGGACCGGTCGACGGCAGTCTGTCACTGCCAGCTCAGCCTAACGGCTAGTTTTGTATAGGGGCTATATAAACCCCATCTCTTTGGGGATTTTGGCCAAGTTTTTTAAGAGAAAAAATACTAGTTTTCTGAAGTGTTTAAAAGAGTTTTCAAAAGAGTTTTAAGTGCAAAAACTTCTCATCTTTATTTGTTTTGGGTTTTTAGAAAATCAAAGAAAACTAGTTTTGGGATTTTGATTTGGTATTTCATTTTCTATCATATACAAGAGATTTCCCAAGTAGTTTTTCTTTGTTGCTTGTTTCCAATAACACTTTGATTCCACACTTGAGCTATATCTTCTATCCTAAACTATTAGGATCTTTGTTTTTGTGAAAAAGATAAGAGAAAAAGAAAGAGAAGTGTTTGAGGTTGGTTGTTTTAAGCCTCATTGTTGTAAACCCTCCTTCATTTGTTGTATCCCTCTTCGGTAGAGGTGATCGGAGTGGTATTGGTTTGCTCCCTCTTAGGTAGAGGTGGAGTTTGGTTGTGAGCCTCTTCGGTAGAGGTGTGTGGATTGGTTGTTGTATTGGCTACGGGCCTAACCCTCGGTTGTGAGGAGGTTGTTGTTGAGAGAGGAGTTTGGTACTCCTAGAGTTGTAAGAAATCCTCTTTGGTAGAGGTTCCCTCGGTGGGAGTGAGATAGTGGAAATCCTACACGGTGGTGTAGGCGGGGATGTAGAGCAAGGTGCTCGAACCTCGAAACAAATCTTGGTGTTTGCGTATTGATCCATTATCTCTCTAACTCTCTCTCTTATATTTGTGCAAAGCATCATATTCATATCATATCTATTTTGCTTGTGTTGTGCATATTCATATTGCCTTGCATTTATTCATATTGCTATTCATTCTTATATGCATGGCTTGATTGTGTGTATTTTATATTGCTTGGATTGCTTGTGTGTGTGTGCCTAACTTATACTCATCCAACAAGAGCTTCACATAGCACCTCAACCCATTTCAAGGGAATCAAGGGAGTTAGTCCAGAGCCTCGCAAGGGAATTCGGCTACACTTGTTGTATTGTATTAGTTTGTGCATAATTTGCATTAGCTTCCGCATTTAGCGCACTTAGTTTGCATTTAGTTTCCTAGATTAGCATTCACACCATTCACCCCCCCTCTAGGTGTTTTTCAAGTTAGATATTAGAACCGATCATCATGAACCATCAATGGCTCTTCCAAGAGCAAGGCCTTATAAAGGCTATTAGATTCATATGAAGTATAAGTAAGGAGTTAGATGATTAGTGGTTAGTAGTTAGATTGTCATGAAAAAAAGTTAGCTAGTCATGTTAGAGTTAGAAGAAACCATAGACGGAAAGGAGGAAGCTTTCATAGATTGTCACTCTCTATTATATCCGTCTCTCTCTTTCTCTCCTGATTCAATCTCTGCCCTAATACATGATTTAGAACAAAAAGAAAATATAAAAGAAGAAGAAGAAGAACTACATTGCTTTACAGTAAAGAAGAGAAAACTCTAGCCTAATGCTCTCTAACCTTGTTTTTGGCCCTCAAAATGCAGTATTTATAGGCAGAGGAAGCTTCTGGATGACGAGACGAAGCCACGTGTCAAAGATCGATGCGTGGACCCACTACAATGCCAGGGATCCGCAGCAAATGTCGTGCTTTCGAAGTAAGATCAAGGATCTAGGTTCCTGATTTTGGCATGCTGCTTCGTCTAGCTTCTAGGATCTTCTGTATCTGATTTCGCATTATTTGGACTTGTATTTCTCCAGATATAGCTTCAAATACGGAATCCAATGTACTCTTCTAGAAACTTTCTAGCTTGGCCTCCAAGAAATATGATTTAATTACTCAAAATTGGGTTAATTAGGCTCTTCTTGTGACTTTGTCCATAAACTCTTGTTTATCTGCAATAGAGACCAAAGCACGAGTGAAAAGCAGTATTTTATTCATAAATCGGTAGAAAAATGTGATATGCAGATGCAGAATTGGATACTAATCATTGGTCGGAGTAGCGATAGCAGTGGATCGGCCGAGGAACGCTGTAAAGGCTGCGGCGGTCTGAGAGGGGTAGGCGACAGAGGAAGTGGGATCGGTGGCAACACCACAGCTCCCCTTCTTTCTTCTCTCCTTCTTTCTCTTATCCTCTCTTTCTCGGTCTGATCGGCGGCGACGTGAGGTGGCGACGCCGTGAGGTGCCGGTGGACGCGAGCATGTGACATTAATGATTGGTCATTAATAATGCATATTTTTAGTCACATTTTCATACTTATTTTTTATAAAATATTACTATTTAAGTCATTATTGTTTAGTAATGTACAGATCTCCATAATCCAAGAGAAAGCCCACAAGAAGCCAAAAGCCCATAATTATCTGAAAATAAAGATTAATTAGGAGGATAAGAAAGCTTCTATTCTATCTTATTTAAATTTGGGTTTTAAATTAAATTAATTAAAATCCAGAGGAGAAAAAGGATAGGACAAGATAAATTCTCATCCCAATCAAAGATAGAGGTGGACTCCTATTCAAATTACGGTTGCTTGCACCATAAATCTAGAAGATGAAGGGGATAAAATGAAATCTATTTGGAGATAAGGAGAAGAATCCAAACTAAATTCGGATTTGGATGTAACTTGCTTTCAAGTTACCTAGAGATAGAAAAATATTTCAAAATTTAGGAATCAAATAAAGATTCTGATGCTAGATCTCCACATGAACAGATGAAATGAAGCTAAGCACCAAAGCGTGTGACCAACCTCTCCAAAATTGTCACAACCCCTCTTTTTTGCCGAGAAAACGTGACAATTCTGGGGTCGCATGTGTCGAGTTTTGGTGAAGGTGTTGTATGAAACTTTACTTCTCAAATCTCCTATAAATACCCTTGAAGAGCAACAGAGCAGAGGCATCTCAAAGATTGAGTATAGGATTTTTGTTAGCCATTTAATTTTTTGAATTTTAATTGTATTATTTAGCTTTCAATTTGGAGAAGAAGATTTTTGAAAAAGATGAAGGGCTTTGTAATTGGTAAGTGACAAGCATAATAAAGGTTTATTATTTTTTTCATCTCTCTTATTTTTCAATTAATTATTTTTCGTGCTTTAGTTTTTTTATTTGTTTTTCTTTTTGATGCAAGTTTTCTTCTTCATTATAAATCTTGAAAATAATAAAAATATGAGTAACTAATTAAAACTTGTAGTTTGCTAATCTCCCGATCAACTTAAGTTTAGTCTAAAAGATGAACTGATTGAAATCTATGCTTGTTAGAAATCCTAGGATTAAATTGATAATTCTTGAAGATGAATATTTAGCTAAGTTGAACTAATTTAGGGTTACATTTTAATGGTTACTCTTAATTTATATTTAGATACCTTGATAGCATCATGTTAGGTTTAAAAGACTCTTCTTATGTTACGCTTAGAAACTAGGGTGAACTAAAGTTTAATTTTAATTAGTGTAATTGATCGGGGGAAAATCGCGCACAAAAAGTGTATATTTTGAAATTAAGATTTAAATATGTGCTTTGGCTTCCTCGATACTTCCGTTATAGTATAGAGGCTAAAACGAGTCAAATCCATAAGGACGGGAGACGATAGAAGCTTTACCGGTTGATTCACGTGCGTGTTAAAAATTCTTCAATGTTTAAAAGAATGAAAAGAAAAAAACAAAGAATGAAAAGAGAAGTACGGTGAAAACAAAGAAGTGAGAAACATAGAAGAATTATTTTTGTGATTTTGTTTGTATGACTAAAACAAAGTGCAAAGATAAAGAAAACTCACGGCTACTAACTACTAATGACTTCACCAACACGCTAACTTCTTGTGACAGTTGCCTCACATGTATCATTGGCCATCACTAGTCTTTGCTTCAAGAGCGATTCAAAGCATGACCCATATGTAACTCATCACAACCCAACTCAACAAATAAGTGCAAGATACACTTAAAACATCAAAACTAAAAGTAACCATGGAGTAAAATAATGTTAGCTTGTTAGAGAGTTAGAAAGTTAGAGCGTTAGATCCATCATCATGAGCCATCAATGGCTCTTGCAAGAGCAAGACCAAGTAGAGGCTATTAGATTCATGTGAATTATCATAAAGAAGTTAGACTAGCTAGTAGTTAGTAGTTAGTTGCCATGAGAGAAAGACTAGCTAAACATGTAAAAAAAGTTAGATAGAAAATAAAGAGAGGTAAAGAGAGCACCTTTCATAGCTTGTCACTTTCTATTACAAGCACTTTTGCATTCCACTCATGTATCACTCTTTCTCCTAATACAAGATCTAAAATAAATGAAAAATACAAAGAAGAAGAAGAAGAACTAACCTAACCTAAACTAAACTATAACATGGAATGAAAAACTACCCTAAACTCTGTATATCTTCCTAAAGGAGACCCCAGGGGGGTATTTATAGGCACTAGGGCAAAGGGGGCCAGGGGGACAACCTCTTGCCCGAAGCCAGGCGCGCGCCGCGGCCATGTGGTGGCCGCACGCAGCGCTTCGAGCCATGCACTGTCCTGTTTTTCTCCTATCAGTTTTCGTACCCAGTTTCTGCTTTGCAGCGCCTAATTTGGACAGAATCAACTCCTAGGTCAATGGCTATCTTAATAGTCCTTTAATCACCAATTAAATGGTGATTTAGGGTCTTCTTCTTCATTGCACACCATGGACCTAGAATCAAGCAAGCAAATCTTTATTAGCAGAATTTTATACCAAATAAATATGCTGATGATGTGATGAAAAATATACAAAATTAGAGACTAATCAGTAATCTAATAGGGTTTGCTATATTTTTACTCATCTTAATTGATTCTCAATCAAACCATAGGGTAGATTTTTATAGATTCAATATGATGTTCTCCCTTCTTAGACTAATACTTGGTTGTGATAGATGATTAGTAGACTATAATCCTTTTTGCTTAATTAAAACTTTTTCTTACAATCAATATTCTTTTTCCAAGCTATTTGTATAGAGAATTCATTCCGAAAAGCTTTCATCGCATCCTTCCCTGTGGATCGACCTATCTAGCCCTTGCTACGCGGTTAATTGAGAAGAGACTAAGAACTTTCTACCATTACCTCTTAACTTTACTTCAATATATTTTCGTTCTCAATCAAAGTTTTGGCGTAGAGAAATGGCGACTATGCCAAATTCTCTACGATGGTCTATATTATCAAAATTTCTGTCAAGTACAAGGATCTCGGTTGCCCTACCATTTCTTGCACGATAGATTAAACTGCAATTAATTGTGCACTTCTTGATTTGGGAGTAAGTATCAACTTACTACCTTTCTCAGTCTATCTACCAACACTTGGGTTGGGCGAGCTTAATCCGACTAAATATACAATCCAATTAGCTGACCAGTCCATAAAAATCCCAAAGAAGAAATTACTGATGTTCCTATCCGGGATGGGGAATTATCTATCTAGTATATATTATTGTTCTAGAGACACAATCCGTGCCTAATCCTAGGTCCCAAACTTTCATCATCCGGGACGTCCATTCTTCACAACTGCCAATGTAATTATAAATTGTAGAAATTGATCCATGAATTAACCTTTGGAGATATGACTAAAGAGGTCAATATCTTCAATCTAGAACCACAATCTCGTAAGATAATAAAAGACCAAACGTTTGAGGTAAACTTCACTGAGAACAATTGTGAAGAAGAAAGTGAAGGTATAGAGAATAAACTTTATTTCTTGATGAATTATTTAAGGATGAATGCGATTATATAATGAGAAGACATATATTAGAGATCCTAATTTTAGAGTTCCCTTAAAAAATAATTTGAGTATCTTCAATTTCAATGAGCTAATTAATTATATATGGCATGAGAAGATAATTCAAGAACCTTCGATTGATTTAACCTTTGAATACCTCTTTGAAGAAGAACTCATGTGTTTGGAAGAACCGATTATAGATATTTTGGTTAATTGCACTCCTCTAATGGAAAGTGTTGGTCTAAATTTTAAGGAGATGTATGAAACTGAGCTAGAATTCTTAGATATTCATAGTGAGGAAGTTCCAACTGAAAGGTGTGATGATAATCAATTTTTGAATAATAGATGTAGACATATGAGGAAGAAGAGCTTAAGGAAGTGAGACTAGGCAGGAAGAGAGTTAAAATGACAAAAAGATTGGCCTCTCTACTGCACCCTATAAAGATAACCCATTGGAATAATGGAAAGCGAGTTAGAGGGATGAGACCTCAAAAGATCTAGGTGGGGAGAAACATGATGTTGTATGTTATTTTTTTTATGCACTGTATTTACACTTTATTTCATGCATTCATGCATTACAGTCATACATTGAGGACACTGCATAATATAAGTGTTGGGAGGGTTCTAACATGACTAACATAATTATAAAAAACACTTTATGGAAAGAGAACAATATTTTGACATATTTTTTGTAAGAAATTAATTCAATTTTAAAGAATAGAAGAATAATAATTAGGATTTCTTGTACTTGATCAAAATAAGATGATTTGTTTGATTCTATGGTTAAAAAAATTTAAAAAAGTAATTTAGTCTTGATCGTTAACTGATGAAATATGCACACTTTATACACTTACACTTAGGGTTCAAAAATAAAGATTCTTATGCCTTATAAAAAAAATAAAAAAATATATCTATATATAATATAAAAAAATTCTTTGATTAAGCTGGGTATTTATGCCTTTATAAGTGAAGGTTCACCTAGAGGGGGGGTGAATAGGTGAAGGCTAATCTAATGGTCAATTAATGTCAAATGATGCAAATAATGCGGAAGCTAAAAAAAATTATGACCTAATTAAAACTTTTACACTAAACACTATGTATAACACAAGAGTGTTGCCGAATTTCCCGTGAAGGGCTCTGGACAAACTCCTCTAGATTCCCTTGAATGGGTTGAGGTGCCGCGTTGGCTCTCTTGGTTGAATACAAGTGTTAGCAAACAATCCCACGCATGTATATCAATGAGCACAAATGAATATATCAAGCATATAAAGATAGACAATAAAAGCATGCAAGATATAAAAGAGACAAAGAGAGAGAGAGTGAGCAATCGCAAACACAAGGTATGTTTCGAGGTTCGAGCACACTTGCTCTACATCCCCGCTTCGACACACGAAGGATTTCCACTATGCAAGATCCCAATGGATCTCTCCTCGGTGCCG
>JAVJIF010017802.1:0-102684 GCA_038442645.1 Agave tequilana | reverse complement strand
TCAGACCGGTCGACCGGGACGGTCGACCGTCCAAAGACTGCCAAACGTGCACAGATTTGTGCACGTCGGTCGACCGACCCGTCGACCGACTTCTGGCCAAGTCGACTAGTCAGAAGACTAGTCGACTGCATGAAGTCTGGAATGGACAGAAAAACAATTTTAAAAATATTATGAAAAATCTTTTAACACTTATAAAAATCACCAAAAAGTTTTTTATCATTTTGCATTGATATATAAACTGTGGTAAAAAGTTTTAGCTCAAATATCAATCAATATGAACTATTTTTGACTCTTATCATTTTACCAAAACCAAAACTGTATTTTCTAAAACTTTGATTTTAACTAGAAAATACGTTTTGTCCAAAACTTCTTCCAAATACAAAAACATGATATTTAAACATTTTGAAGCATAATCCTATATTCATGAAACATATGTATATCAAAGTTTTGTCATAAATTCCAATACCAAAATAAGTTTTGATAAAACACAAAACTTAAAACACATGATTATGTATATCAAATAAGTTTGTAGGTTGAAGATTGTATACAAACTATTTATGTTAGGAAAACAAGATGTGCGCAAAACGTGTGTGAAAGAGCTTCAAACCTATTCACTATTCTTTAACAAAATTCTAAACTAAAAACAAATCTAAAATTATCTTGAGCAATCTTGAAGTCTTGAGCCATGTGATGCCTTGCTAGAGCCTTCTCTTCTATGTTCCTTCCTTGATGTGCAAAAGCCTTCTTTACTTCATGAACCTAGAAATTCTTGCAATAGCTAAGCAATAGCCTCCAAATATGGTACTAACCTGAAACTCATCTAAACAAACTAATTAGTACCAAATAGCACCTATTTGTTTTGTTATCATCAAAACTCTAAACAATTGGAGAGTGTAACCTTTTGGGCCAACAATCTCCCCCTTTTTGATGATGACAAAACAAATAGGCTATAAACAAAAGTATAGGGGAGGAGAAGCTCCCCCTCAAATTATGCTATATTAAATAAAGAAAAATCATGTAATTTGTAATTTGCAAGTAAACAACATGAAACCAAAAACCAAAAATACTTGCAAAACACTTAAAAACAAATTACAAGAATTCATGAAAACACATCAAAATCTCAAAACATATATAAACTCATATGGAACCAAAACCATATGAGCCCATATTTCCATACAAAACTCATTCTCTCCCCTTTTTGTCATACATCAAAAAGGGTTAAGAAAACATTTTATTCAATAACACACAAACATTAAGTTCACCACAAATGAATGAAAATCTAGCAAAATCAAGTGGTTTAGTGAAAATATCGGTAAGTTGCAAATCCGAAGAAACATAATCAATATCTATATCTCCTTTTTCAAATGATCTCTAAGAAAGTGATATCTTATCTCATGTGCTTGGTCTTACTATGTTGATTTGCATTCTTTGTCATATGTATAGTACTAGTATTATCACAAATATTTTTATATGGTTATAATGCAAATCATAATCAAGAGAGTATGTATCATCCAAAGGACTTGTGCACAACAAGCCCCCGCGGCAACATACTCCCGCTCGGCGGTTGAGAGAGTTATGGAATTTTGTTTCCTAGAGGACCATGAAAAAAGACAATTACCAAGAAATTGACATGTCTCACTAGTACTCTTTCTATCTACTTTCAACCCGCATAGTCGGCATCCGAATAACTCGTCATTGAGAAATCTCCGATTTCGGATACCATAGACCCTTCCATCGTTCCCTTAATATAACGAATAATGCGTTTAACCGCAATAAGATGGGACTCTTTGGGACAACGATTGAAATCTAGCACAAAGACACACACTAAACATGATATCCGGCCTACTTGCCGTCAAATACAAAAGACTACCTATCATGCTTCTATACAATTTAATATCAACAATTTTACCTTGTCATCCTTATCAAGCTTGGTAGTAGTTGCCATGGGAGTGTTGCAAACCTTTGAGTCTTCAAGTCCAAACTTCTTTACGAGTTCCTTTGCGTATTTGGCTTGACATATGAAGTCCCATCTTGCAATTGCTTGATTTGGAGTCCAAGAAAGAAATTAGCTCACCCATTGAAGACATTTCAAAATTCACATTGCATAACCTTTTCAAAATCCTTGCATAAAAGCTCATTAATAGAACAAAAATTATATCATCAACATAAATTTGCACAATTAAAATATCATTATCAACATGCTTAGTGAATAGTGTTGTATCTACTTTGCCTTTAATAAAATCATTTTGAAATGAGAAAACTAGAAAGCCTTTCATACCAAGCTCTTGGAGCTTGTTTTCAATCCATACAAAGCTTTATCAAGTTTAAAAACAAAATCGGGATGAACATGATCAACAAAACCGGGAGGTTGAGCAACATAAACTTCTTCATTTATAAAACCATTCAAAAATGCACTTTTTACATCCATTTGAAAAAGTTTAAAATTTTTTGAAAGATGCAAAAGCTAGTGTCATCCGTATGGCTTCAAGCCGTGCTACGGGTGCAAAGGTCTCCTCAAAGTCAATTCCCTCAACTTGAGTGTAACCTTGGGCCACTAACCTAGCCTTATTCCTAATCACATTTCCGGACTCATCCATCTTGTTTCTAAAGATCCACTTAGTACCAATTATTGGTCTATCATGGGGCCTAGGAATAAGGTGCCAAACTTGGTTGCGCTCAAATTGATTGAGTTCCACTTGCATGGCTAGCACCAATATGAGTCCGCCTCGGCTTCGAGGATGCTTTTGGGTTCAAAATGAGAAATGAGCAAAATTACCACATAGGTCATGGAGTTTGGAGCGAGTTGTTACCCCTTTAGATGCATCACCTAAGATGAGCTCCTTGGGATGATTTGTGCATATCTCCAAGCTTTAGGAAACTGTTGAGAAGCTTTCCTCCTTATCCTCTTGAACATCACCAATTGGTTCTTGCTTATCATCTTGAGCGGGTGAGTCCTTTCAAGAATAGTCTCTCCATGTATTCACCTAATGGTTCAATCTCTACAACATTCTCACAAACACATTAGATTCTTCAAATTTAACATGCATGGATTCTTCGATGGTAAGTGAAGATCTATTGAATACTCTATAAGCTTTACTATTGTAGAATATCCAACAAAGATTGCTTCATAAGCCTTAGCATCAAATTTACCTAAGTTTGTTGGCCCAAAGGCCTTCCACTCTAGTTTTGATGATGATTAACTCATGTAGTTATGTTTACTAATAATCTTGTGTTGTTTAAGTTTCAGATCATTAACCAAGATATTAGTTGGTGATTAGCTTCAACAAGGTGTTTAGAAGCTATTCATAATGATTCCAGGGCAAAACTTCAAGATCACATTGCCTAGCCCATGGATGGAGTTTTGGAGCAAGTCTTCTTGATGACACAAAGACTTAGGTATCCTAGTTTAGATAGTGTGTTTTAGATCCATTTGTAAAGCTTAGTATAGTTGATATGCTCAAGTGCACATACACACACGTTTTATGTTTTGAATTTGGTTTTCATGAATAGTTTGATCAAACAAGTTTACTTTATTTCTATGTATATTAGATATGTTCTAGATATACATACATGCTTATATGACTTATACAAACTTAGTTTGACATACCTATTCATGTAGTTTTATGTTTTGGTATAAAACATATTTTTGAAATTAAAGACAAAAACTATGATATATTTGTTGAATGTATATTAGACCTATGTCCATATGCATCATGCTTAATAATGTTCAAATATCATGTTTTTGTATTTCTATAAGTTTTAGGAAATCAGATTTCCTATTGAAAAATTAAGTTTGATAAAAATACAAGTTTTGTTTTTGATAAAATTGGCAAGACACAAAAATGAATTGATATGTTTGATATATTGTCTTGGAATTTTTTTATCACTTGTTTGAGTTTCAATATAAATGATAAAACAATTTTTTATGATATTTTAAAAGAGATAAAAGATTTTTTAGAAAATATTTTTCCCAAATTTTCTGTTTTTTTTTATGCTGACAGGCTGGTCGGTCGACAGGACGGTCGACCGCACCAAGAGCCGGTCGACCCGTAGGTCGACCGACGTGCACAGATGTGCACGTCTGGGCAGACACAAAAAACGGTCGACCGAGCCAGTCGACCGGGTATGAGAGCTCTGCTCTCGGTTGTTTGGGTCGACCGTCAGGCCGGTCGACCGGGATGAGAGCTCTGCTCTCTGTTTGGTTGGGTCGACCGGGCCAGTCGACCGCAGTTGCCCAACGGTCATATTTCTGACCGTTGCGGTCGACCGGGTCGTCGACCGCGGCAGCCTGTCAGGCTGCCAGCTCAGCCTAACGGCTAGTTTTCTGATGGGCCTATATAAACCCCATCTCTTTTGGGGATTTTGACCAAGTTTTTGAAGAGAAAAAATTCTGGTTTTCTGAAGTGTTTAAAACAATTTTTCAAAGTGTTTGGGGCTTTAATCTTTCAATCTTTATTGTTTTAGGTTTTTGGAAAAATCAAAGAAAAGAATATTTTGGGAGATTTGTCTTGGTTTTCATTCTATATCTTTTGCAAGAATTTTCCAAGTGTTTTTCTTTTGTTGCTTGTTTTTTCAAACACCTAGTTTTCCCCACACTTGAGCTATCTTCTATCCTAATCTATTAGGATCATTTGTTTTGTGGAAAAAGAAAGAAAAGAGAGAGTTTTGAGGTTGTTGTTGTAACCTCTAAGTTGTACACCCTTATTCTTGTTGTATCCCTCTTCGGTAGAGGTGATCGGGTGATTGGTTTGTATCCCTCAAGTGTGAGGTGATTGAGTTTGGTTGTAAACCCTCTTCGGTAGAGGTGTTGGTTTGTGGTTGTTGTATTGGCTACGGCCTTATCCCTCTTCGGTAGAGGTGGATTGTGGTTGTATAGCCTCGGTGGCTTTGTAAAGGTTGAGAGAGGAGTTTGGTACTCCTATAGTGGATTGGAAATCCTACACGGTGGTGTAGGCGGGGATGTAGAGTTGGGTACTCGAACCTCGAAACAAATCTTTGTGTTAGCGTTTGATCCAATTTCTCTCAACTCTATTCTCTTTACATTTGTGCAAAGCATCAAACTTCATTCATATCATATTTGCTTGTGTTGAGCATAATTCATATTGTCATATCATATCTATTTGCTTGTGTTGTGCCTTGCATAATCCATATTGCTATTTCCTTGATTGCTTGGCTTGATTGTGTGTGCACATTGCTTGGATTGCTTGTGTGTGTGTGCCCAACTTATACTCATCCAACAAGAGCTTCACATAGCGCCTCAACCCATTTCAAGGGGAATCAAGGGGAGTTAGTCCAGAGCCTCGCAAGGGGAATTCGGCTACACTTGTTGTATTGTATTAGTTTGTGCATAATTTGCATTAGCTTCCGCATTTAGCGCACTTAGTTTTGCATAGTTTTAGATTAGCACTAACACCTATTCACCCCCCTCTAGATGTTTTTTCAATTGGTATCAGAGCCAGTGCTCCTGATACTTAGGCTTAACATCCTAAGAGTGAGATCCATTTGCTTGCTAATCTATTGTTTGCATTTGCTTGTTTGCACACATATAGTTTACCATGGCCTTCATGACCCCACCTATGTATGACCCTTCCAACATTCATGTTTGGAAGATTAGGATGACCGTTTATTTGCAAACCCTAGGTCATAAAGTTTATCTTATTATTACCAAGGAATCCTTCCTTAGTGATCGCAATCATGTAGGGGCCAATGCACAAGCCCTAGAGGTCATTAGAAGCACATTACCTAAAGATTATCTTATGTGTGTTTCTAACATTGATTCCGCCTTTGCAGTGTGGAACAAATTGACAACAACAACCACCACCTCCGAGCTTCAAGTGCAAATTCAAGAAGAGGAATCTAGTGGAGAATCCGATTCTCAATGCTTCATGGTCCAAGGAATGACTCCCTTGAGGTACATTCGGAACCCCACTTAGATTGTGATGATAGTGCTAGTTCTTCATGTGATGATAATATTGATCCCCATGCTTTAAATGAAGAACTTTCTATTGTTTGTGAAAAGTTAATAGAAAATTACAAGATTTTGAAAAGAGAAAGTCTAGATATTGAAAAAGAAAATAAAATTTGCATTCTAGACTTGATTGTGTTTTGTAAGAGAAGGTTGAGGTCTATAATGAAGGGATGCATTAAGATCTCAATTAGATCTTGCACTTAAAGAAAATGAATTTTTAAAGTCTAAAAAATAATTGTGAAACAATTTTGAAGAAAAATGAAAACTTATCTTCAAAAATTGATTTTGTTTTAAAAGAGAATGTTGATTTGAAAAACAAAATTATTTCCATTTCAAATGATTTAGATGTGTGTTTAAAGAAAAATATTATTTTGAAAAATAAGATTGATGCACATGTTTGCCATGCTAGTGTAGCCTCTTCATCTAGTCTACCTAATGCATGTACTTCTTCTTCTAAGATTAATGATGATATTTGCTTGCTTAAGAAGAAGGTAGATTGTTTGGGCTCCACTATGAGCCAATGTGCTAAGAACCATACTCGCTTGGAAACCTTAGTTCGAAAGAAACAAGTTCCAACTTTTATGTATGCACACCCTCCACGGCATACACATGCTCCACACGGACACCATCAACACATGTATGCTCATGTGTACACATGTACACATTGTGGCCGAAAAGGCCATCTTGCTAAATTTTTTTATGATAGATTAAATGTTTCAATTTTAGCAAAGAAATTTGTTTGGGTTAGGGAAGGGACTAACCCCCATGGACCCAACAAGATGTGGGTACCAAAGACCACCCCTCCTATTATTTTTGATGTAGGTGTGGGCTCTCACATGACGTGAGAGTGATGACACCTTGGAGTGGATGCGTTCCGTGCTTAAAGAAGATTAAATGGATGCATCACTTTCAAGGGAAGTTTGGTGGAGATGACCACCATGATTTGGAGATAAGGAGAGTTGCTTCTTCGTTTTGGTAACAATCTTTTACTCCCATTGATTATTATTTACATGATTTTCATGTTTACCTTTCATAGCATGTTTCATTGTCTATGGATTAGTATGTAAATGCCATGATTATTAGATCCTTGACATACATATATAGTATTTGAGACACACATACTTGTATGAACCCATTCTTAGTGTTCTCACTTTTATTTAAGCTATAATGTACATCATGATTCTAATACATGTGAATTTACATAATAATCATGTTTTTAGTTTTATCATGATGATTTTATTTTGATGCTCTATGTTAAGATTACTTTTTAGATGTTAGTTTTCATTAAGACTAGGATTTATACTTGTACATATAGTGGGCCACAAATAAATCTATATATGTTTGAGTTGAATGCTTATTTGAACCCATTAAATGTGCTAGTATAGTCTAGTTTTGATGATTCATACATTTTAAACTTATTTCTCATTTTTGAATTTGTTATATGAGTTTTTTCACTTCATGTATATGTTTGTATTGCCAAACTTTAAGATATGCATGTATACCCCTTGAGTCATTTGCCTTTCATGCAAATCTATATATATGGACTCAATTGTGTTTAGGGATATGTATGTATACTTATTATGTTGACAATTCATACATATACCTTGAAATGAAATTTGTTTTGGTGAAGATTTACTTGATTTTGTGTTTAATTGCTTAACTTCATGTATATGTCTATCTTGTCCAAACTATTAGATATACATGTTTATCCTTTTGAGCCACGTGCCTTCATGCATATACACTTTGTGGACTCGTTATGTTTTGGATATGTATGTATACTTTAGTTTGTATTAGACATACATATGCCATGAAAGTTAAATAAGTTTTGATGATTTTCGTGTTTCAATGTTTAAGGAATAATTGAGCTTAATGAAAAATTTTCATGATTATGATATTCACACTTTATTTGTACACTCACATTTATTGATTGCTCATGTTTTGTTTTTCATGAGTCAAAATTATGCTAAATTGGATTAGAGTGTTGATTTTCATGTAGATTTCTTATTTCATGAAAAACAATTTCGTTTTATATTCCTTACTTGAAGGATTTCGTACTAGTTTAAAAGATTTTCCATTTAACTAGTTACGGTATTCTTCACTTTGGTAGTGATTTTCACACAAAGCTTATTTTCAAATCTATTTTTGAAAACCCCTACCTTCTATGGGAGGATGGATGGGAGATCATGGTCTTGTATGCTTTAAAATGAAAATCAATTAAATCTTGAACCTTGATTGGGAGGTATTGTAATATGATGTATACACTTGAACTCATTGCTATGTCAATTGGTATCATTAAACTCTTTCAATTGGTATCATTTTGATCTTTTTGTATACTTATATGTTTATTGTGTATGTATTTTTTCAATTAGTATCATCTATTGGTGATTGGTACTCATTCTATTTCATACACATTTTATTTGTACTTAAGATATAAATTTTTCACAAATCTTGTTTATGCTAGTGCTTGAGTTTCAATTTTGTTTCAATTGATTATTTTTATATTGGTATCAAGCCTATGCATCTTTTTAGTTGGTATTTCATAAAGGGGAAGAAATTTAATTTTGTCTTTCAATTGGTGATTCTTCAATTGGTTTTTGTTTCCCACTCCCTTACTTTTATGATTGAAAATTTCATATTGGTATCATATGTTTAATATGAAAATTATTTACATTGGTATCAAAATTTTATTTAGACTTTCAAATTTATTATTGATATCAAGATGTTTCATGTGTTTTTACTTAAAATTGGTATCTAAAATTTTTTTTGAAAAATACAAAAGTTTTTGATTTGTATTGACTATATGCATATAGATTCATGTTGAGTGTATTGTGTATTGAAGAGCTTAACATCTCTTCTTTATGTGGTACACGTGTGTAGGGGGAGCTTCACATCTCCTCTTATGCATTACATAATGTGTGTTATGTGAATTAGGGCTTAACATCCCTCTTCCATGTAATGCATATGTGTAGGGAAGCTAACTTAGCGTCTTCCTCTTCATGAATGTATATAGCATATAACATCTATTGATCTTTGTTTATTTTCAATTAATATCAAGATGCTTCATGGACCTATTTATATATTGATATCATGTTGTTTATAGTCACCCCTTCTTGATCTTTTTGATTGACAAAGGGGGAGAAAAATTTGTTTGATTTGATTTTCCTTTCTTTACCCCTTTGTTGATGATTGACAAAAGGGGGAGAATTATTTGAGAGTTTAACATGTTTTTATATATGCATACTTATGTTTTTGCATATATTAAGTTTTATTGGTAAGTATTAAGTTTTTATTGGTATTTAGAGAATCTAGTGTTTACGTTGTTAATGCTTTATTAATTTAATTGGTAACTAGAGCTTCTAGAACATGTGTTTGTGTTTTATGCATATTGATGCATACATGTTTATGTACATTCATTTTTATGCATATTGATGCATACATGTTTATGTACATTCATTGCATATATTTTATTTACTTGTCTATGCATGAGTTAAGGGGAGCTTCTTTGAAGCCTAACTTTAATCCATGCATATATAACTCCATGAGTTTTGTCATCATCAAAAAGGGGGAGATTGTTGGCCCAAAGGCCTTTCACTCTAGTTTTGATGATGATTAACTCATGTAGTTATGTTTACTAATAATCTTGTGTTGTTTAAGTTTCAGATCATTAACCAAGATATTAGTTGGTGATTAGCTTCAACAAGGTGTTTAGAAGCTATTCATAATGATTCCAGGGCCAAAACTTCAAGATCACATTGCCTAGCCCATGGATGGAGTTTTGGAGCAAGTCTTCTTGATGACACAAAGACTTAGGTATCCTAGTTTAGATAGTGTGTTTTAGATCCATTTGTAAAGCTTAGTATAGTTGATATGCTCAAGTGCACATGCACACACGTTTTATGTTTTGAATTTGGTTTTCATGAATAGTTTGATCAAAACAAGTTTACTTTATTTCTATGTATATTAGATATGTTCTAGATATACATACATGCTTATATGACTTATACAAACTTAGTTTGACATACCTATTCATGTAGTTTTATGTTTTGGTATAAAACATATTTTTGAAATTAAAGACAAAAACTATGATATATTTGTTGAATGTATATTAGACCTATGTCCATATGCATCATGCTTAATAATGTTCAAATATCATGTTTTTGTATTTCTATAAGTTTTAGGAAAATCAGATTTCCTATTGAAAAATTAAGTTTGATAAAAATACAAGTTTTGTTTTTGATAAATTGGCAAGACACAAAAATGAATTGATATGTTGATATATTGTCTTGGAATTTTTTATCACTTGTTTGAGTTTCAATATAAAATGATAAAATAATTTTTATGGTATTTTTAAAAGAGATAAAAGATTTTTTAGAAAATATTTTTCCCAAATTTTCTGTTTTTTTTGTGCTGACAGGCTGGTTGGTCGACCAGGACGGTCGACCGCACCAAGAGCCGGTCGACCCGTAGGGTCGACCGACGTGCACAGATGTGCACGTCTGGGCAGACACAAAAAACGGTCGACCGAGCCGGTTGACCGGGTATGAGAGCTCTGCTCTCGGGTTGTTTGGGTCGACCGTGCCGGTCGACCGGTATGAGAGCTCTGCTCTCGGGTTGTTTGGGTCGACCGTGCCGGTCGACCGGGATGAGAGCTCTGCTCTCTGTTTGGTTGGGTCGACCGGGCCGGTCGACCGCAGTTGCCCAACGGTCATATTTCTGACCGTTGGCGGTCGACCGGGTCGGTCGACCGGCAGCCTGTCAGGCTGCCAGCTCAGCCTAACGGCTAGTTTTCTGATGGGCCTATATAAACCCCATCTCTTTGGGGATTTTGGCCAAGTTTTTGAAGAGAAAAAATTCTGGTTTTCTGAAGTGTTTAAAACAAGTTTTTCAAAAGTGTTTGGGGCTTTAATCTTTCAATCTTTATTGTTTTAGGTTTTTGAAAAAATCAAAGAAAAGAATATTTTGGGAGATTTGTCTTGGTTTTCATTCTATATCTTTTGCAAGAATTTTCCCAAGTGTTTTTCTTTGTTGCTTGTTTTCCAAACACCTAGTTTTCCACACTTGAGCTATCTTCTATCCTAATCTATTAGGATCATTTGTTTTGTGGAAAAAGAAAGAAAAGAGAGAGTTTTGAGGTTGTTGTTGTAACCTCTAAGTTGTACACCCTTATTCTTGTTGTATCCCTCTTCGGTAGAGGTGATCGGGTGATTGGTTTGTATCCCTCAAGTGTGAGGTGATTGAGTTTGGTTGTAAACCCTCTTCGGTAGAGGTGTTGGTTGTGGTTGTTGTATTGGCTACGGGCCTTATCCCTCTTCGGTAAAGGTGGATTGTGGTTGTATAGCCTCGGTGGCTTTGTAAAGGTTGAGAGAGGAGTTTGGTACTCCTATAGTGGATTGGGAAATCCTACACGGTGGTGTAGGCGGGGATGTAGAGTTGGGTACTCGAACCTCGAAACAAATCTTTGTGTTAGCGTTTGATCCAATTTCTCTCAACTCTATTCTCTTTACATTTGTGCAAAGCATCATACTTCATTCATATCATATTTGCTTGTGTTGAGCATAATTCATATTGTCATATCATATCTATTTGCTTGTGTTGTGCCTTGCATAATCCATATTGCTATATCCTTGATTGCTTGGCTTGATTGTGTGTGCACATTGCTTGGATTGCTTGTGTGTGTGTGCCCAACTTATACTCATCCAACAAGAGCTTCACATAGCGCCTTAACCCATTTCAAGGGGAATCAAGGGGAGTTAGTCCAGAGCCTCGCAAGGGGAATTCGGCTACACTTGTTGTATTGTATTAGTTTGTGCATAATTTGCATTAGCTTCCGCATTTAGCGCACTTAGTTTTGCATTAAGTTTTAGATTAGCACTAACACCTATTCACCCCCCTCTAGGTGTTTTTCAAGTTATCTTTAGTGTTCAAAACAAAACACTTACATCCAAAAACTTTGAAATATGAAACATTAGGTTTTCTAGAATGATACATTTCAAAAGATGTTTTGGAAGAATTTTTACATAAATAAATACGATTTGATATATAGCATGCGGTGTTTACGGCCTCGGCCCATAGATAATGAGGGAGGTCATACTCACTTATCATTGTCCTAGCCATCTCTTGAAGTGTTCTATTTTTCCTTTCTACAACTCCATTTTGTTGTGGAGTTCTAGGACAAGACATTTCATGCTTAATTCCCTTTTCATCACAATAAGTCATGAAGAGTTGGTTAACAAACTCACCACCTCTATCACTCCTTATTTTCAAAATCGGAAAACCTTTTTCTTTTTCAACCCTTTTTCGAAAAATTTTGAAATGAGAAAAGTTTGATCTTTGTGTTCCAAGAAGAAAACCCAAGTGAAACGGGAAAAATCATCAACTAAAATAAATACAAATCTACTACCATTTAAGCTCTTAGTTTTAGTAGGTCCAAAAGATCCATATGAATTAATTCTAAAGGCCTAGTTGACATGATATCCTTGATTGGTTTGAAGGAAGACTTGGTTTGTTTCCAAGTTGGCACGCACCACAAATGCGGTCTTTCTCAAACTTCAAGTAAGGTATACCCTTCACCAATTCCTTTGAATTAATCCTAGAAAGATGGTCAAAAGATGCATGTCCTAATCTTCTATGCCAAAGCCAAGAATTTTCATCAAAAGCATTTAAGCATTTAGTAGAACATTCCACATTAAGCATGTCAATAATATAAACATTATCATCACGAAAACCGGTAAGAATACAATCATTGGATTTAATATCAAAAATCTTGCAAGAAGTATCATCAAAACAACTTTAAGTCCACGATCACAAAATTGACTAATACTAAGCAAATTATGTTTCAAACCATCAACAAGTACAACATTTTCTATAATGGGAGATGCACCAATTTGAATGTTACCTATACCGATGATAGTGCCTTTGGAGTCATCCCCGAAGGTGACGGAGCCACCTTCCTCGTACCTTGATAGGGTTGTAAAGTTGTTGATATCCCACGTCATATGTCTTGAACAACCACTATCAAGGTACCACCGCTCCCTACGTCTTGGAGCCTTGGTGTGTACCTACATCAAATAATTTAGGACTTGATTTTGGTACCCACATTTTCTTGGGTCCTAGAGGGTTAGTTTCATTAACCCAAATAAGATTATTTGATCTATTAACTTGGTCATAGCAAATTTAGCTAAATGTCCATTCTTACCACAATATGTGCATCTATATACTCTACCATATTTGAAAGCATAATGAGTGTGTGATTTGTGAGCATGAGAGTTGTGAGCATGAAAAGATTTAGCATGTGTAGTGTGAGCATGTGAATTTTTAGCATGAGAGGTGTGCTTTTTGGAAAACTTTTCTTCAAGTTTCTTAGTGTTAAAAGCACAATCTTTCAAAACTTTTTTCAAAATCAACCATTTTAGTTTTTAGAGAGGAAATTTCTTTTTCATCAACAATAGGAGATTTTCCTTTACAAGAAACCTTGTAGGCATTAAACTCATTTTGAATAGAAATAAGATTAGAAGAAATATCATCCTTTTCTTTAGAAACCATAGCAAGTTGATTTTTGAGAAATGCAACTTCTTTTTGCAATTTATAACATTCAATCTTCTTATTATCATAAGTTTCAGAAAGTTCAACAAAGGCATGAGCAAGAACTTCCTTACTTAATTCATCATCTTCATCATCAAGAAGTTGAGGGGTTACCTTTGGTGTGTTTGCCATGAAACACATATTCGCTACATCTGCCTCTTCCTCGGACTCGCTTTCCGAATCTCAAGTTGCCTTGTACGTGTACGCGCCGGAAAAAAAAAGGGAAAGAAGTCTTTACTGTAAAGTTTTCCTTGAATCAGATGAAAAAATTACAACAAAACTGCTTTTTCCTTCCAGTTATAAGGGAGGGAGGATGTTGAGTCTTGAATCCTCCCTTTGTTTAGTGCTGGGTTCTTCGTGTGGCGGTGGAGAGTGAATCTTGTTCTCCGTTGACCGGATGACCGTCAGGATCGTCAGGGAATCTTCTCTTTGGCTGGTAGAGGGAGTAGCACAGCTCTGTCTACCAAAACTCTCAAAGAGAAGGTAGGCAAAGAGCAGCTTGTACGCAGCAAGCTTGACGAAGAGTTGAGCTCTCTCCTGTCTCGGTCTGTCTCTCTCTGTGATCTTCTGATGCCAGATGCCTTTCTGATCGCCCTTGTGTCTATCCCCTCTCTTCTCTGATTCCTTCTGATTTTTCGACCTCATAGCAAACGAGGCTATTTATAGAGGTCCTAGGAGGTGAACGTGCCCCCTAAAAATGCTCCACGATGAGGGGCCAACTTCCCTACTTCCCCGCTATGTGGGCGGTGACTGGCCCAATAACCAGGGCGGTTATAACCGAGGCGCGAGACGCGGGTGTCGAGTCCACGCGTCTTGAGGTTGAGACGCGGGTGTCGAGCCCACGCGCCTTGATGCTGAGACGCGGTGTCGAGCCCTCACGCCTTGGTGCTTAGCCTTCGCGTCTAGAACTTGAAACTCTGCTTTTTAATGGCTTGTCTTTTAGTGATTTTTAGACAGCCTACAGCACCCCCTCCAAAGTTTTCGATATTCCGCAGTTAAATGGGACGGATTTCGAAATACTTTGGATTTTAGCTGAATTCACCTTTATGACTGGACTGTTAATGCTCCGGGTTTGATCTTATCTGGAGTTGGTCTTCGTGAGTGTATTGTTGAACTCTTTGAAGCCACCAGAGTTGATCATGTTGAGTGTCTAGATACACAGTCTAAACCTCCCCGATTGCTTTTAGTCTGTCATGGACGCGCTTTAAGCCAGGAGTGGACGATCGTCTGCTTGTGCCAGTGTACTGTTGAACTGATCTGCAGAAGTAAGGACTGAACGCCAGTTCTTTTTGAAGAGCAGAGATAGTACTGCTTTACAGACGCGACTTTCATGGGGTGCGTCTTTTGGAAATGAAAAACGCGACTGATCTTCCATAAAGCAGACGCGATGTTCAGCCGGGCTGAAAAGACGCGAACTTCTTAGAGAGACGCGACTTTTTGAATGCATTTATGGCGGTGATGACGGGGCATGTCCATCGAAGAGACGCGACCGTCGGGTGCGAATCCGTGCCATGTCATGATTGCACTGCCAGTTGGCCTGGGGAACCGACGGGATTTCACCTTTTGGCGCGCGGATTTCCCGGTTTATTAAATGATCTGTTCCACGTGTCAAGCGATGACTCGCTGCAGAGTCATGGCGTATGATCTTCACGAATCATCAGAATGATTTCTTCCACGCGTCAAGCGATGACTCGCTGCAGAACTAATCGAGCCACGCGCCGCGTATCTTCGCGAATCCTTGTGCCTATAAATGGCAACAGTCAGAGAGATACCTCTTCTTCTCCGAGCGTACTTGTTTAGGGTTTTCAAGAAAAAGAGTTCTTCTTTCTCTTTTCATCTCCATTACTGGATTCTTAATCACCAATGACACCCAAGATCAAGCCAACCGCATCCTCCTCAAGAGCGGCCGTCGCCGAGGCCCAGAGGGGCGGTTCCTCCGCGCAGGCAGTCTCTTTCCCAGGTATAACGTCGTTTAGGCTTTTACCATTAATGGGAGTTCATGGAACCCCAAAAAGATATTTTTTGGAGGAGAACCATTAACACAGAAAACAAACCGTGTTTGATTCTCAGACGCGGTCTCAGACGCGGTCTTTGAGTTGATAACCAAGGCGCGGGTTTGATGACCCGGTGCCAGCGAGTCCTGCATTTCGGATTCTTCACTTAGAATATTTCTAATTGTGAAGGGTCCGGACGCGGACTTGAAGATTTTTCATCAGGTGCAGGTTTTTGATGAATCTTGCACCTGAGCCCAAGTACTTAGAGATTTTTCATAAGTCTTGGTTTGTAAAACGCGGATTTGATCCCGCGGGTCTCACGCCTGGATGCGTATTTGCAGGTCTGGACGCGGATTTGATAATTCCTGCGTCCAGTATTTCTTCTGCGTCTGGACGCAGATTCGCAGGTCTGGACGCGGATTTGATAATTCCTGCGTCCAGTATCTCTTCTGCGTTTGGACGCAGATTCGCAGGTCTGGACGCGGACTTGATAATTCCTGCGTCCAGTATCTCTTCTGCGTTTGGACTATAGACACTTAGCATTTTTGATAAGGTGTCTGATTAAGTGTCCTTTTCTTTTGCAGTACCACACCCTTCTGCCCCACTCGCCAAGAAGCGCCACTTTGGACATGTAGGTGGTGCTGACCGTGATCTGGCCTTTGTGCTACGAAGGACAGTACCTGTGACTGCTGACAAGTCACAGGAGCGCCAGAAAAGACTCTCCAATGTTGATATGACAACCCTTAGGGTGCTTATGACCGATGCAGCATTCACAACGGATGATCGCGTCAAGCTAGAGAAGCCTGCCTTCTTCTTCGGAGATCGTATCGGCGATGGCGGCTATTCCATGTATGACGGAAATTATAGATGGCTCCGTCAGATAGGGGATAGAAGATTCTTTCTTCCAGACATGGAGAGGATGTTCCTGCTGTCTTATCTCCAGCACATGTCCGTCCCTCGGAAGATGACATGGGACGTTTCGCGCTACGTCCCTGAGATTACCCTTGGTGACTTGGGCTCCCAGAAGGTATACCGCCATGATGGACATGATAGGGCGGTTCTCGGCCTGTTCCCCGGGTCGCGCAAGTCTGAGCTCCCAGTTGGAGAGATACCAAAACTCGGCACTACCTTCCTCAACGCGTTTATGAAAGCGGAGGGTGATTTTCCTGTTGAGTTCCGTGCGCCCGGGTGGGTTCATTCCACCGAGAAGTATTGGTGGCGCAGGATGGTGAGCTTCGTCCTTGCCGATCTTGGAGATCTGCTAGAGCACGTGGGATTGTACCCAGCAGTCAGGGCCGTGCAGTATGGCATCCCGCCGAGTTCTCAGAACTTTTTCGGGGTCCTGGAGCGTTACAATTCTTTGACGGGGACATTCTTCACCCCAGTCGGAGAGATGGGCCTTGCACTGCACGAGTTGCATGAGGTCTCTGGGCTGGCAACAGGGGATTCTCCCTATGAGGAATATATTCCAACCACTGAGGAGCTCAACCTTATGAAGAAATGGTCTCCTCAAATGTACGAGACTTATTGGGAAGTGCTATGTCATTTCCATATTTGTGGCCAGATGACCACTTGGAGGTCGGGAGGAATCAAGCAGCTGTCTTGGGCCAGTTACTTGTTCAACAATGTTAACAAGAAAGACCATCCAATAACCCGACTGGCTCCCAGCTCCGACGAGGAGATTGACGACAGGATCGCTCAGGCTCCTGAAGGCTTATACACCACGGTTTCGAACGAGGACGGTTTCGAACCTGACATGGTCTTCGAAAGCTTTCACCATCAAGCCCGGACCCCTATCTCCGATCGAGCATTGTTGGCGGGCTTCTTAATGCTGTGGCTGAAGCGCTGTGTGGTGCCCACGCTGCCACATGAAGTCATTGTTGCCGATGTAGTGTACTCGGCGGTGCTCCTGGCCTATGGTAGTCCCATAGCCCTTCTTCCGGCCGTGGCGGCTGGCATTCAGAGCGGGTTGCGGGAGTTAACCCAGACTTTCTGCGAACCCGGGAAGGCTGTCGACTCCCATGGCAAGCCGATCCTTGACTCAGAGGGGAAGCCGACGGTGAAGCGCCCCAACCCTCGGATCGAGCTGCCTTATACGAACCTCATGGCTTGGTACGTGATGCACTGCCCTTCCCTGATGACGCCGGTGCCTTGGAGTGAGGGTTTCGCCCCTTTTGTACAGCGGTTGGAGGGTTCGGACTGGCGTAATACTTATATGTATTTCATCCGGAAGTGCATTTCAGATGCTTCGAACTACCAGCTCAATCGCTGCTTCCCCGAGATTCCTGGTGCATCTTTCGGGGATCTATTTACTGATTTCGCGGGCCCAGATGACTTCACGAGGTTGTCCACGCGTTGGTTCCTCATTGGACTCAGGCGTTAATGCCTTTCAATGCAAAACCGGCACTGGCGGTTTGAGACCAGCGCCTGCGACGGTTCCCGAAGCAACGTTCCACGCGTCAGACTCCTATTGGACTTTGACGGTCGTGCGGTCATTAAGGCCGACGGTTTTGATTAATGAACCATTAATGACAGCTATCAGGGGCTGCCT
Organism: Agave tequilana; assembly: GCA_038442645.1. Lineage (NCBI taxonomy): Eukaryota > Viridiplantae > Streptophyta > Magnoliopsida > Asparagales > Asparagaceae > Agave > Agave tequilana. Next base: position 84,590 of record JAVJIF010017802.1, on the reverse strand, counting down.
ATAAATAGGGGTTCCTTCTCTCCCTTTAACAGTCCATACTGTGTTCTTTTTGAGGGCGAGTGCTCTGAGAGTTTCTGCCTTCCCCCTTCAAAGGACTTCACCAGGGGTTTGCCTCCATGGATGAAGGTGACCCAGAGCTTTCATGCTTCTGTTTGGTCTCTTCAGGACAAAGTGTCTCTCTGATCACCTTCCATGTCCATACTCTGATGCAGAGAGTTAAACTCTTGACAGAGGCCTCTGCTGGTATGCCGTCCCGACTTGCCGTGATGTTTCTAGTCCACCCAAGTTTGCACTTTGGCATCATCATCATCTGGATTTCCTCATGAAGTCTGAGTTGGTGCATTCCTTCTGGAATTTGCGCCGCCGACTTAAACTTCGCTGGACGCGAGTACAGAAGTCTTTGGCGCTTGACGCTGACTTTGCTCATGAAGCTCGCGTTTTAAGGCCACTGACTTGGATGAATTCCAACTCGGGCCGAAGGTTTCAGACCCGAATTTTGCAACCCCTGTTCCCTTGACAGGGAGATGGCAATTTTCGGCGTCTGAGTCCTTTCGCGCCTTGTGTTTTAGGCGCGGGCGCAAAATGAGACCGCGTTTGAATCCTGTGTGTGGCACAGTTTTGATTTGCGTCTGCTTCTGTTGACGCGGTATTTTGACTCACTGCGCGGGCTCATTCCCGCGTCTGAAGTCTTCGACAATAGCCGCGTCTGTCACTTAGTTTTCTTTGTTGAAGTATACTAAGTTCCAGATTTTCTAACCCCCTTGTTTATTCCTTGTAGGTAGGCTTGATTGTCCTTTTTCAGGTTCGCTGGGCCCCTGGAAGAATATTCCGGTCGGCGAACTCGTTCGATGTTCATCTACAAGGGAAGAAGTCATGGTCCTCGTCGTCTACAAGGGAAGAAGTCATGGCCCTTGTCGGGGACTTAACCCTCGCCAAGATCTCATTGGACGCGATGCACCAGTCATGCCTGCTGGCAAGGGATGGTCAGGGTAAGGATGGCGGCGAGGGGGTTACGGTGGATATTGTGGTGGTTAGCATCCCCTTCCTCTCTCACCCCAGAAGTGACATCGAGGATTCTCCATGTCTGCTGGATAGCCTGCTGGGGAAGAGATGCTCATGAATGAAGGGTTGCAGGGCTTTCTGCTGCCACCGGACCTCAAGAACACCATTGCGCTTAGCTTAGCCAGTTAGGGCTAGTGCAATCGGCTCCAACTGTCGCCACAGTTTGGCACTTTTTCAGACATCGTGCACTGGGAATCAGATGCGGCTTCAAGGAGTGAGTACGGCCTTTGAGAGAGGGACTTCTTTGTACTCCTTAATTGTAACACTCAATCTTATTGTATAAGAGAGCGTTTTAACTGTAACACTCAATCTTATTGTATAAGAGAGCGTTTTGTATCACTTTCATATGCCTGGAAATAAATAAAAGTGACACTTTTCTTTTTGCTTCTTTCATTGTCTTGAACTCTTTGTCTTCAGTTAGACTTATAGAAGCAAAGAATCTTTGACTTTGTCAAAATTATGATGATAATCTTAATAAGTCAAACTTTGTAGGGAAAGATCCTATTTCAGGAACTCTCACAATACTGTCAGAGGTGTAATATTAACTTGACAGAGATGAAATAATTTTTGATGGACCTGCCACTTTATAAGAGAAAGTGACAAGTAGAATTGGTACCCCAGGGAGGGTGAACTTTCATCAGTGTTTGGGATTAACTTGATTGAGCTCAGCTGGGGATTTGATGGAAACACTGTTGATGGTGTAGTATTAACCTAACAATATTTTTAGGTAGACTTGTTATCCTATTGAAGAGAATAACAAGTGAGACTAGACTCGTGTGGAATCTAGGAAAGTTTGTTACCGTTAGAGGTGTGATATTAACTTAACGGGTTGAAAGTGGTCTTGTCAGAAGTGTAATGTTAACTTGACAAGGATGTGAGTCAGAGGTGTGATATTAACTTAACTCAGAAGTGTCACTGTCATAGGTGTAATGTTTAACTTGACTGTGAGGGTAATGCTAGAGGGGTAATGTTGAACTTGGCATTGGTCATCTCGGCTCGTATAAGGAAGTCCGAGGGAAAGCCATGGCCATAGGTGTATTGTTTAACTTAGCAATGACTTGATGCTAGAGGTGTAATGTTAACTTAGCATCATCTATTTCAGCTTCGATATGGAAGTCTGAAGAAAAGTGACTGTCAGAGGTGTAATGTTAAACCTGACAGAAACCTGATTACTGTTTAGAGGTGTGGTGTTAAACTTTAACAGTAATTTGTCAGAGGTGTAGTATTAACTTGACAAAGATTGACTCATGATAAGAGCAATTTGAGGACTTGTCATTCTATTGGTTAGAATTGACAAGTGAAAATTTGAAGTGCCAGAGGTGTAGTGTTAACTTGGCAAACTTGAAAGTTTGATACTCCGTGTAGAGTTGACAAACAAAATTTGTACTCGACAAGGAATATTGAAAAGTTTCCATTACCAGAGGTATAGTGTTAACTTAGTAACGGTTGTATTTTGTAGACCTACCATTCTGTGGATGAGAATTGGTAAGGGATTTTGGAGGAAAGAGTGGAGCCAAGTCCACTTAGGATTTTTAGCAAACCCTCAGCTATCAACGGATTTGAGGCGCCTTTACCAACTACCGTTTGAATTGGGCTAGCCATGCTATTCCCCTCAGCATGATGAGTTGTCGAAGACTTATGTTGGGCTTAGAAGCCAACATTTTCCTCTATCCTTAGCCGTCGGGGGCGTCGGATGTTATAATGAAGAAATTCTTCTTACTTTGATCAGAGGTGTACTTTTAACTTGATCAGCGGAAGAATACCATCTAAGGATAGTATTTCTTCAGGAACCTGCCATTGATCGGCATCATGAGTGTATCGCCATTTGAGGTTATGAGGCGATATGACCCATTTGAGTAGACTGACTCTACTACAAATGGTCCTTCCCATTTGGGTTGGAATTTTCCTTTTGTCATGTGAGTCATTACCATGGGTCTTCTAACAGCTAAGACAATATCGCCTTTCTTGAAAGTTCGCATTTTAACTTTTTTGTTGAAGGCTCTGGTAATACGAGCTTGGTAGAGCTCGATTTGTTGTTGGGCCTGCAGACGTTTATCATCTAAGGCCTCCAGTTCCTGGAGTCGCTGTCGATGCTTCTCCTCTGTTGTCATCTCCGCTGTCAAGGCGACGCGTAGAGATGGAATTTGGATTTCCAGTTGGAGCACGGCTTCACACCCGTATACCAAAGAAAATGGCGTAGCTTTAGTCGGGGTTCGCACAGTTGTGCGGTAAGCCCATAAGCATTCACCCAACTTGTCGTCCCAGTCTCGTTGACTTTTCGAGACGAACTTCTTGAGAAGCTTGCCAATAGTCTTGTTGAAAGCTTCTGCGAGGCCATTAGCGGCAGGATAGTATGCCGTTGAGGACACACTCTGGATTCTGAACTTAGCGCAGAATCTTTGGAAAGCCTGGCTGATGAACTGAGGTCCATTGTCATGGACGATTCGCTGAGGTACACCGAAACGGTAAATAACGTGATGTTTCACGAACTTGATCACGTTAGACGATTTTACCTCCTTCAAAGGGATGGCTTCGGCCCATTTAGAGAAGTAATCGGTTATCGCCAAAATAAACCGATGTCCTTTTGATGATGGTGGGCTGATAGGGCCAACCACATCCATCCCCCACATTTCAAATGGCCAGGTAGAGGTTGTAGAGTGGAGATACCCTGGTGCTTGAAGGATGAAATCGCTATGCACTTGGCAAGCGTGGCATCTTTTAGCATAGGTGACGGCGTCGGCAACCATCTTAGGCCAATAGTAATCCAATCTTTGGAGTCGGTGTGCCAGTTTTGGGCCAGGTTGATGGGCTCCACACATACCGTCGTGGCTTCTCTCAATACCTCTTGGGCTTCTTTTGGTGAAAGGCACCGGAGTAAGATCCCGTCATGCGATCGACGATACAATGTTCGCGTAATCGCATTATAATAGAATTTGGGGGCTTTCTTTCGAATGGTAGCCGCCTCTTTGGTGTCTTCAGGGAGAATGTCGTATAAGACGAAATCAATGTAGGGGAATCGCCAGTCTTTAAGCTCTGGACCGGTTGATAATTCCAGTGCTTCTTTGCCTTGACAATCTCCCTTTGACTCCTGATAGCCCTCGAGAGTATTTCTCGGGCAATACAGGTCGTGGCTGTAGACGAATATCTTCTCCATTGCTCCGGCTGAAAGAGCTAAGGAGGCCGCGAGGGACGCCAGTGCATCTGCATGCGCAATTTTGCCTGCGCGGTACATGATCGATGTAGAAGTTTGTGAACCTCTCGGCCATGTGGATAGTTGCGTTGTAGTAGGGTACTAGGTCTTCATGTCTGACTTCGTACTCCCCGCGAACTTGGCTAACAATGAGTTTAGAGTCACCGTATGCCTCGAGATTTTTAACGCCAATCTCATCGGCGAATTGCATCCCAATCAAAAGAGCGTTGTACTCCGCCACATTGTTGGAACAAGGCTCAGTTAATGAGACAGCTCGGGGAATCACATAATTTTGTGGGGATACGAGTACTACTCCTACCCCCGTTACTACGTGTCCCTTTGGGCCTATTCTTGATGCGCCGTCGAAGAAAAGTTGCCATACTTGACTTTCGAATGATGTCTGAGTCAGGCAGACTTCAGCAACTTCATCTGGGAGATACTCGTAGACTTTGGCTGCCCTCGGATCTGGGTGCTCAGTTAGGAAATCCGCCACCGCTTGTCCCTTAATGGCCTTTTATGGTAAAAAGTGCATCTCATATTGGGAGAGCAATATGGCCCATTTTGCCAATCGGCCGTTTAATGATGAAGGTTTAGTCATAAGTAACCTCAGGGGGTTGACTTTTGATATGACGTTTATAGTTTGGCCTATCAGATAGTGCCGCATTTTCTGAATAGCGAACACTAAAGCCAAACATTCCTTCTCGATCGGGTTATACCGATGTTCGGCTCCGATCATTGTTCTACTCAGATAGTAGATTGCTTGCTCTCGTCCTTGGTCGTCGTTCTGAGCTAGTAGAGCTCCCAAAGAATGATCCATTGCTCGGACGTATACCAGAAAAGGCTTCCCGGATACCGGAGCTGCAAGGACTGGTGGTTGGGTGAGGTATTGCTTGATTTCCTCGAACGCTTGTTGGCAAGCGTCATCCCAAATGAATGAGACACCCTTTTTCATTAACTTAGCGAAGGGTTGGCATCTTCCGGAGAGATTTGAGATAAACTTGCGGATGTACGCCAATCGTCCTTACAATCCCCTGAGTTCTTTGAGATTTCTCGGGGGTTGCATCTCCTGGATAGCGCGGACCTTTTCCGGGTCCAAGTGAATTCCGGTGGATGTTACAACAAATCCTAAGAATTTGCCACTGGCCACCCCCAGGAAGGACTTTGTGGGATTCATCTTCAATTGATGAGCCCGCATGATGTCGAAGACCACCTTCAGGTCCGCTATGTGATCACCTTTAGTGCGGCTCTTTACCGCGATGTCATCAACATAACATTCCACCGTTTTGCGTATTTGCTGATGGAAAATGGCGTTCATGGCCCTTTGGTATGTTGCCCCTGCATTTTTCAGTCCGAAGGGCATAACGGTGTAGCAATATACCCCTAGAGGTGTCCTGAAGGAGGTATGCTTTTCGTCATCAGGATACATTTTGATTTGATTGTATCCTGAGAATCCGTCCATGAAGGACATTCGTTCGAATCCACAAGTATTGTCAATCATGACATCTGTGATCGGCAATGGGAATTCGTCTTTGGGGCAGGCCTCGTTTAGATCGCGGAAGTCGATGCAGATCCGGATCTTCCCATTCTTCTTGGCGACGGGGACGATGTTGGCTACCCAGTCGGGATGTTGTTCTTCCCTGATGAAGCCAGAATCAATAAGTTTTCTGACTTCTGATTGAATTGCCTTTATTATCTCTGGACGGAACCGTCGCTGCTGTTGTTTGACAGGTTTTGCGTCCGGATTGATGTTGAGGCGGTGCATAGCCACCTGAGGTTCGAGTCCTGGCATGTCCTCATAATTCCAGGCGAAGACGTCTATATATTCTTGTACAAGAGATATTAGATCCTTCTTCTCCGAAGGTGACAGGCCGTCACTTATGAAGATGGGCTTAGGGTTAGCCTCATCTCCTAGGTTGACTTGAACAACCTTGTCTTCTGTGGGTGGCTCGCGCTGTTCAAAGCGAGTGTCCCAAAGAGCATTTAAATGTTTGATCCAAGGATCTGTATCAGATTGGATCATTTCTTCATTTCCATCTTCCAGGTGGCTTGTCGAAACTATGTTCACTGAAAGTTCCTTGAAGATGTTGCCGACACTGACATCTGACTCCCAAGATGATGTGTCTGAAGAGTAATCGTTGCTCAACAATTCTTGAGAATCGGAGGCTAATGGGACCGGAGTTGATACATAGCCCAACCCCGGCGCGTCCGATGATAATAATCAGGGGCCTTCCCTTTCGGCACAAAGGATCGAAGCAGCGTCCTCCTTCCTTTGCCGAAGTTCAACCCGGGTCTGTTGGTCAGGTCGTACCCCATGCATCTCATCATTTTGAGTGCTTTTGGTTCATAATGACCGAACTGAGGGGATTCCTCCTCGCCTTCTGATTCTTCGCGGGGCGTTGGTTCAGACGAGATTCGCCCAAAAAGAATTGGTTTTTGGCCTTTCCGTCTTGCTGGAACCATAAATATAGATTCTTGCGCATTACCATTATCTTGGTATGTCTCGAAGGACGACTTCACTGGTACATGCAACGATGCCAAAGCATCTATTGCCGACCAGGGGTCATTGTCTACTTCGGTGCTAGTGTCTGATGGTACTGAATCAGAAGCAAACACAGAAAAATACGCAAAATCTAAATCTTCATTAATATACCAACCGCCTACATCGTCAGTGGTGTCATCAACATCGAGCTTATTAGTGCTCTTTACAAGTGGTTTTAACTCCCACAGGCACTCTTCTTTCTCGGGCTCGGTGTCAGCTTCGTTACCAGAGTCTGGCTCCTCTGGTCGCAAGACTTCATCCGTCTCCACCGGATCTTGGTACAGCAAAGAGTCGGTGAAATAATTCTCGACCCCATTGAACGGATACCTTTCGGCAATCAACGTCTGCACCTTTCCACTCCCGTCAATGTATTTCATGACTTGGTGGAGAGTGGAGGGAATGATGGAGTTGCGGTGAATCCACGGTCGTCCCAGCAATAGATTGTAGGAAGTGTCAGCGTCGATGACATAGCATGTCACTTCCGACTTGAGGCTTCCAATCTGGCATTTGAGCTTGATTTTCCCCATCGGACGGGTCTGGTTGGCATTGAACCCATAGATAGTTGTCTGAGTAGGGCTCAAGCGATGAGTAGGAATGCCCAGATGCTGCATAACCCGGCGAGGCATGATGCTCAATGCGGACCCTGGATCTACCTGAATGCGGTTCACCTCAGACGATCCGATATACCCTGTGAAATACAGGGGTCGATCATGCTTCCCTTTAACTTGCATGTCATCTGCTGTGAAGGTAATGCAGGGGGCGTTTGGGGAGGTGTGGAGGCAATCCTCTACATCTTCCTCCTTCGGCACCTGGGTCATGAAGACCTCGGCATTTGCCAGAGCTTCTTGTAGAGCTTCTCTGGTCGACTTTGACAGCCTAAGAAGCTCATACAAGGTAATCCGTGCCGGGATGTTGGCCAATTGAGCCAGGACATCAAAGCGGTAAGGCGCCGTAGATCCTTCCGCGATGCCCTTTTGAAGGGCTCGAGAAAATCGAGTCTCCTTCTGTTTCTCCTGTAAAACCCCGCTCCCAGAATACGTACTTAGTTGCGTATTCAGATTTTTCGATCGTATTTTTTCGATTTACTTCCTGTATTTGTTTTGTATTGTGAATTCTTTATATGAACGTTTTGTCTTGGATTTGGATTCGTGGACTCGGAGTCAGCCCTAATCTGAACCGAGGGCCCGATCCTAGAGTATTGCTCGATTTGGACATTTCGGTATTCTGATTTGACCGATTTCAGTTTTAAACATCATTTCCCAATATTTTAGATTTTCTATGATTTTCTGAATTTTCCTGAATTAAGTTGAAAGTCTTCAAAACCGGTGTCGACTAGTGCCGCTGACCGATTCCCGGATTTTTAATTTACAAACGGATTAGAATTACTAGAAGTGTCTTTTACATTATTTCTTAAAATCACATTTCCTATCTAAATACTTTTTCTGAGGATTTTATGAATTTATGAAAATTCCACCGGATTCGGTATCGGCCAGTATCGCTGGTTGATTCCAGTATTTTTAGTTTACAATCGGAGTTGAATTTCTGAATTCCGCTTTCACTTTACTTCTTAAAATCATATTTTCTATCTAAATACTTTTTCTGGGATTTTTCAGAATTTATCAAAATCCGGCCGACCCGGTGTAGACCGGTATCGGCGGTTGGCTTCCGGATTTTTAATTTGAAAATGGGATTTTATTTCTGAAAACCGATTTCATATTATCCCTCAGGATGACATTTTCTACCTCCGGGTATTTTTTGGGATTTTTCCGGAACAGTCGATTTTTCGCGACCATATTATAATATTATTATTTTTATCTTTTCTTTCTTTCTTTCTTTCTTTCCTTTTCTTTCCCTCAACCGACTTCACCAACGCCACCTCACCCCCCTCATTAAATCCCTCTTCCATCCATCACTCCCTATCACTCTCTTTTTCTTTTTCGTTTTCTTTTTCTTTTTCTTCTTTTCTTTTTCCTTTTCCTTTTCCTTTTCTTCTTTTTTCTTTTTCCTTTTCTTTTTTCTTCTCCTTCTTTTCTTCTCCCCTGGTGCAGCGACCGCACCTCCTCCTCCTCCTCCTTCTTCCCCAAATTCTCTCTCTCTCCCTTCACCTCCTAATCTCTCCCTCAATCCTCTCTCTCTATCTCCTCCTCCTTCTTCCCCAAATTCTCTCTCTCTCTCCCTTCACCTCCTAATCTCTCCCTCAATCCTCTCTCTCTATCTCCTCCTCCTTCTTCTCCACTCCTCAATTTCCCCCATCTCTCTCTCCTCTTCCCGCGAGATCCGGCCACCACCACCATCAACGCCGCCATCTCCGGCCAAGCTCCGCCGCCGCCCAACGACCCCGGCGAGCCCCTTCCCTTCCTTTCCCTTTTTTTCTTTTTCTTCTTCCTTTCTTTTTCCTTTTCCTTTCTTTTTCTTTTCCCTCTCCCCTACTTGGGCGACCAGCGTGGCCGCCCTGTCTGGCGGCGCCGCCCCTAGCGCCGCCCTCTTGGCGCCCTGGCCGCACGGCCAAGGCTGGCCTGGCCACGGCCTGGCAGAGCCAGGCCGTGACCGGAGGTTGAGGGGGGGGCAGCAGCCCCTTTTCCCCTCTTTTCTCTTTGGGGTGGCCGGAGCCACCCCGGATCTGGACGCCGCCGGCGCTCCGCCGGCGGCTGTGCGCGGCCAGGGGGCCCCCTGGCCCCCTGTGCGTGAGCTGAGGAGGGGGCGGCAGCCCCTCTCCCTTTTCTCTCTCTTCTCTCTCCCCTAATTCCTCTCTCTCTCTCCTGAACACACTCTCTCTCTCCTGCTCTCTCTCTCTCTCCTGAACACTCTCTCTCTCCCCTGAACCTTCTCTCTCTCTTTCTCTCTCTAACACTTTTTCTCTCCTCCCCACTTTCTCTCTCTAAAAATATTTATATTTTATTATATTTTATGGCGCGTGTGCAAGTTCCGGGGATTTCGGAGGTTTCGGACTTTTCGACATTTCCGGTGATTTAGGCGAGTGTTCTCGCTCTCGCCTCCATTTGGGTTTCCCCGCTTCGTCGGGTCGACATGTATTTTACTTCATGTTTTCCTGTATCATGTATTGGGCTGAGTCCCTGTATCTGTGTATGGCCGAGTGCCAATATCTGGACATGTATTGCTCTGTGACGAATGCTTGTATTATGCTAGTTTAATTCTTATTCATGTGGTACTAACATTGCAGGTCTCTCCGTTCTTCAGCCTCCGGTCACTCACTATCTCGAAAGAGAGGTGATTGGGACCGTCAGGTTTCTCAGTGCAGCCTCCGGTCGCTCACTATCTCGAAAGAGAGGTGATTGGGACCGTCAGGTCTCTCAGGATTCTTCAGCCTCCGGTCACTCACTATCTCGAAAGAGAGGTGATTGGGACCGTCAGGTTTCTCAGTGCAGCCTCCGGTCACTCACTATCTCGAAAGAGAGGTGATTGGGACCGTCAGGTCTCTCAGGACTCTTCAGCCTCCGGTCACTCACTATCTCGAAAGGGAAGTGATTGGGACCGTCAGGTCTCTCAACTCCACCTGGTTATCATAATCAGCGTTCAGCGCTTTACCACTAGATACGTCTAGGTGAGATGCTGCCGGATTTCCTACCGCACTTTAAGCCGAGTTGTCCCGGTAACCTCGCTAGACGCTCCAGTGTTAAATACTGTTTGCTGTCTGTGCTTCCAGCTTGCTCAGCTCCGCTTGGTTGTGCTCAGTTACTATTCTACCACATGTCATTACTTCATACCTGTCATTTACATGTTACTATTTAATACCTGTTGCATTACCTGACAACTGATGTGTTATCATCTAACACCTGGCATGCTACTACTTGGCAAGACCTCTTGACATGACTTGTCACCTGCCAAATATCACCCTCCTGTCATGCTATCACTTGACACCCAGCATGATAAACTTGACCTTGTGATTATCACGTTTACGGGAATCCTGCCTTGTTATCCTGTATTTTATACAGTGACCTGTTATCCTGAATGGAACTAAGTGCCACACGGAGCAAAGTGCCACATCACACTCGTGGTGGGGGCCACCTCTTGAATCTGTGGGGGCCACCTCTAGAATCCATCCCCTCAGAGCAAAGTGCCACATGGAACAAAGTGCCACACCACACACATGGTGGGGGCCACCTCTTGAATCTGTGGGGGCCACCTCTTGAATCTGTAGGATCACCTCCTGTCTGTACCTGATCTCCTGTTATGATTCTTGTTGTGTACTCCTGAACTCCTGATCATGTCTTGTACCTGCTTTTCCCGTAAATTGATAATCACATATTAAATTATTATAAGACAACTTGTACCTGGTTTGGGGGAAACTGATGGGCCCTGATTAATCATGTTTATGGTGGCCATATCGAGCCGCGCGTGGCCAAATACTTGAGGGATCACCTGGCGGCCACCAGGGATTCCGTGGGGTGTGCTGGCACCCCTACTCCTGATTATTCCTGCCGGGTATGCACACGCCCTAGGCTCATTTCTATGGGATCTGCGATACTCTATTCCTGTTCGGGCGTAAATAAGTCCCGGTACCTAGCGGTACGTTCCGGCTCAGCACCGGATACTCCTGAACCGTTGTCCCGGGCATGTACGGGGCCCATCCGAAACATGATTCATCGAACTTTATCAGTTTCCAAATAACTTGCTATATAAGTTGTGAGTGGAAGTATGTGGAATTGGACACATACTGAAGCCTAGAACTTAGACGGCTCCAATTATAATAAGATGCTAATATACAATTTGTTGTGCCGTTTTGTAACTCGGGTTGTATGTGCTTGGATTACGGTGACATGGGATAAAGGTATATAGATGAGGGTTTCCTTGTTTGGATTATTCCTTCGAGGTACTAATCTCATGGGGCCGTGACCTAAGCTTGTACAATTGGTTTTGCTCGTAATCGGTTTTATTCGGTTTTATCGGTTTTTATCGGTTTTATGTTAGCTTAGGAGATATCTGGTGTTGTCCTATCTACTCTACTTCTCATCTCTTTACCTGCTCTTATCTTATTATACCAAGTGTATTCTCTACTGGAAGTCACCTGCTATATCTACTTGCTCCTGCATGCCTACCTATGCTCGCCACTTGGCTTTTACCTCACCACTCGCCTGGGGAGTTTCATCTGACTCCCCTGGATCCTCATGTCTAGGTCAGGGAGCTTGGAGCAAGTGGATTCCCCTAGTTGCTGATCAGAGTGGCGCAGCGGTAGCGTGGATCTCCAGCAGATAGTCCAGAGCTCTATCCTTCCAGGCCCCCTGTGTGTCTCTCGAGTTTTTCCTTTTGTAAACTCGTGAGTGCCTGTGTACTGTTCATACTCGTACATCTCTTTGTAATCTCGCAATTGCGCATATCAGTGATGTAATATTATTGTAATATTGGATCACCGCTGGTGATAACTTTGTAATTGTACTCATATGTTGGAATGTATAATGCACCACTTGCTTCCGTACTCTAATTCTTGCCTGTACTGATGCTTAGCGTATATACGTGAGGGTATTTCTGACCTGCGTATATACGTCGCAGTAACGTCTCCGTACCCGCAGGATCGGGGCGTTACATCTCCACGGGTTATTTTGTGGAGGGCTTGGTTAGCTCTGCAGCTGGTTGTGGAGGGGTTGCCTCCGTTTCGCCATACTGCTTCAAGTAGGGCTGTCCTGAGCGGGTTCCCGCCATCGATTGGTTGGGCTCTGTGGCCAAGACTATTGTTTCTTCCTCTGAGTCGGTTAACGAGGGAACATTAGTCTCGGCTTCTCGAGAGGAGACACCCACCACATTGCAGGATGAGGCTTTTGCCTTGCCTTTGGATTTCCTGTTGGTCACAATAGTCCATTGCTGCTCATTGACAAGGTCAGGGTAGACCCACATGATTTCCCCTTGAGGTGTAGGGACGGGTACCAGGCCTTTCTCATGCTGCTGGTGAGGGTCTGTGTTGACCACTCTCAGCTCTCCTCTTGGAACAGGGACCACCCCTGCAGGCGTTGGGGGTTGTCTTCCAAACTGGAGAACTGACGTCACATTAGCCGTCACCTTCTTCTGCTCTGGTCGGAGCTTTAACACCTCCGCGTCAATCAGAGCTTGAAGGATGTCCTTGAAGACGTAGCAGCTCTTAGTAGGGTGCCCCAGCATCCTGTGATACAAGCAATAGGTGGGATTGTCGGTCTTGCCGACTTCCTCGGGGCGCCTAGCTTCAGGGAGCTTCAGTCGGTTGCTCTTGTTGAGTAGTTTAAAGAGTGAATCGACATGTTCCTCCTTGAAGGAATATTGCTTGTTGGCGCGTAGCTGGCTTGAAGAGCCACTCGCCTTGCCTGATTGAGGCTTGGTGGGAGATTTGGTCTCCGTTGCCAAATTATCCTTCCGCTTTGTTTGGAGGGATGTGTCTGGCGCACGCCTTGTCGACCTTTCCGGCCTAGGCTTACTTCCTCCGCTCTGACGCGGGCGACAATCTCCTCGGCCTGTTCACCTTGTTGGACTAATTGCTTCCAGGTGCGGCTTTCAGCAACTCCTATTTGAGTAAGGAGTGAGGTTTGGAGATTGTGGCGGCATGTTTCCACCAGGGTGGCCTGGGTCATACCGCTTGGACACGGAGTGCCATGTTCCGAAACCTTTCCACGAAAGATTTGACGGACTCCCCTTTTCGCTGTTTGGTAGCCAAAAGAGTGGGCATCGTGACTTTGGAGTCATCCTCGAAGAAGCGTGTTAAGAACAACTTCTCCAAATCGCCCCAGTTCTTGATAGAACCTTCTGGGAGCTTCATAAACCATTCAAAGGCCAACCCTTTCAGGGTGCCGATGAACAGGCGCGCCAGGATGGCGTCATTATCTATTACATTCCCGGTTTGAGATTTGAAGTAGTAGATGTGCTGGTTGGGTGACCCCTTCCCATCAAAGCTTGGAGAGTTGGAGCTTTGAACTTGGGCGGGTACGGAACCAAATCCCATTCAGCCGGGTAGGGCCGGACCACTCCTACTTCTTGGAGGTCTTTGCGATTGGCAAGGGCCTCGAGGCGTCGCTCCAGTTGACTCATTCTTTTAGCATGAGCCTTCCCCGGATCTTGGTCGCCCTTTACTTGCGACGAGGACTTGGACGAGCCGGAAGTAGGTCGCCGCATCTCCTCAGAAGGTTCGGAAGATGAGCTTTCTCCCTTTCTCCCTTTGACTTTTTAGGAGGAGACCTCCTCCTGTCTTCGAGCAGCTGTGCAATCGCCTGCTTGAGGGAGTTGATAGATTCCTGCTGAGAAAGAATCATATCCATTTGTGCCTTCTGGATCTGTTCTAAACGTTTAGCCGTCTCCTCAGGAGTGCCTGTCATGTAGGCAGAGGTCTCCTTCTCGACGGAAGAGTTCGAAGCCCTTGATTCCGCTACGGCGGAGTGAGAATCATTCATTTTAATGCCATGGGCTAAGGCATTATAGTCAATTGGGGGAATGGCCCCAGTCCGGGTGCGAGTGTGTCGGTACACTCCTTCCGGTTCAGAGTCAGACTCGTCAGAGCTGACTGCATGTTGTTTTCCCTTACTCCTGCTTGTCATATTCGCAGTGAGCTCCGGGTACTCAACATCAGAGAAGGTTCTCCTTCTGTGGGAGCGCCTTCTTTTGGCTGACGGGGGAATCAGGGTCAGCTGTCTGACTAAAGACTGCTGGTGCACGCCTGATCCGCAACGGCACTCAGAGAGCATATGGATGAGCCGTTGGCCGCAACACGACGAAGTGGCCTGATTGGCACTTCTTTTCTTCGTCAAATAATCCCTCAGGTCCATGGGAGGGGGATTGAAAAGATTAGCCTCGCAACATCGAAGACGGGAGGCATCCATGTGCCGTACAGCCTGGACGCAGGCTTCAGGGACGCGGTTCTTGCGCCGCAGCTGTTCAGCGCGGGTCTGGCGTCTCTGTTGAGACAAGACGCGCCTGTCGCGTTGCTGCTTGGTGTGTCGGGGCAGAGACACTTGAGAGGGAGTGGGCTGCTGGGCCCCACGTCTATAGGCGCGTGCCTCTTGTGCTTGACAAGGCGCAGAGGCTTCACCTTGGCGTTTGGTGAGTTGGTCCTCAGAGGACCTAACTGAAAGAATCTCGCGTTTGGGCCGCCAAACGCGGACTTCGCGGGGCGCGAGCAAGGCGCCAGTTTGTATGCCGCGTCCAGCCTCAGTCAGACAACCAGAGGTTCCAACTTGCAGCTGGCGCGCACGTCTCCTCTGTCGACGCTCAGCGTTCCGGTTGCGTCGCGGAGGTGGAGAGACACCAACAACATCCTGATGCTGAACATCAGAGATTTTAACCACGCGGGTCTCCTGAGAGACGCTGACGCGGGTGTTCTGTGCGACGCGGTTGGTCGCAAAGGCAGTTGTGCCTGGGGCCACGCGGGCCTTCTGAGAGGCGTCGGCGCGTGCACCTTGCTTGGCACAGTTGGCAGCAGGGGCGCCCGAGAGAGCCACAGATCGGGCTTCGGGGCCATTCCCTGTCGAGACCGGCGGCAGACGCGGGTCTTTGGGCTCTTGGAGCTGGAAGAGAGAAACTCTTCGTACTTCGCCTGGTCGAACTCGACAATGAGCGATTCGACCATCTTTCCCTTACGGAGGACGTCATCCTGCGCCACGATTTGCTCATCAGTGACAAATGTAGTCCCCAGCGGAGTCGCCATCTCTTGTACGCGCCGGAAAAAAAAGGGAAAGAAGTCTTTACTGCAAAGTTTTCCTTGAATCAGATGAAAAAATTACAACAAAACTGCTTTTTTCTTCCAGTTACAAGGGAGGGAGGATGTTGAGTCTTGAATCCTCCCTTTGTTTAGTGCTGGGTTCTTCGTGTGGCGGTGGAGAGTGAATCTTGTTCTCCGTTGATCGGATGACCGTCAGGATCGTCAGGGAATCTTCTCTTTGGCTGGTAGAGGGAGTAGCACAGCTCTGTCTACCAAAACTCTCAAAGAGAAGGTAGGCAAAGAGCAGCTTGTACGCAGTAAGCTTGACGAAGAGTTGAGCTCTCTCCTGTCTCGGTCTGTCTCTCTCTGTGATCTTCTGATGCCAGATGCCTTTCTGATCGCCCTTGTGTCTATCCCCTCTCTTCTCTGATTCCTTCTAATTTTTCGACCTCATAGCAAACGAGGCTATTTATAGAGGTCCTAGGAGGTGAACGTGCCCCCTAAAAATGCTCCACGATGAGGGGCCAACTTCCCCACTTCCCCGCTATGTGGGCGGTGACTGGCCCAATAACCAGGGCGGTTATAACCGAGGCGCGAGACGCGGGTGTCGAGCCCACGCGCCTTGAGGTTGAGACGCGGGTGTCGAACCCACGCGCCTTGATGTTGAGACGCGGGTGTCGAGCCCACGCGCCTTGGTGCTGAGCCTTCGCGTCTAGAACTTGAAACTCTGCTTTTTAATGGCTTGTCTTTTAGTGATTTTTAGACAGCCTACAGTACGCTTTCTTTTCTTCCGATTTCTTTGGCTTGAAAGAGGAGGTCATCTTCTTCTTGAACTCCGGGCAATCCGCCATGATGTGTCCGGGCCTTCGGCAATTGTAGCATATGATTTTCCTCTCCTCTTTACCTTCAAATTTCTTTCGGAAGTTGAGCTTGTTCCTCCGATACATTCTCTTCACATTGCGAACAAGTAGTGATAGCTCCTCATCTTCTTCTTTATCTTATTCATCGTCTTCAAGAGTGGATGAAGACTTGAAGGCCAATGATTTCTTCTTTAGTGGAGCGGCCTCTTCTCTTGCTTTCTTTTTCATCTCATGGGTTTTTAGGTTCCCAATGAGACTAATGAGGTCCATCTCATCCTTGTCGTTCAATTCTTTTACGGTGGTGGCCTTGATCTCCCATGATGTAGGAAGAGCCCGAATCACTTTCCGCACCTTTTGATCATTGGAAATATCATCACCTAAAGAAGAAAGACCATTGGTGATTTTAGTAAATCGAGTAATCATACAATTTATAGATTCATCATCAAACATTTTAAAAGACTCATATTGGGACCTCAAGAGATCTATCTTAGCTCTCTTGACTTGTGAAGTCCCTTCGTGTGTGACCAATAAGTGTTGCCAAATCTCATAAGCGGATTGGCAATGAATTACCCGTGTAAGGTCATCCTCATTCAAGGCAGTTAAGAGGAAATTTTGGGCCTTGGAGTTAGCCTCATATTCTCTAAAGTTGAAATCGGTCCATGTGCTCTCATCACTATCGGGTGCAACATAGGGTTTGGTCAAAGATTTAGCCACTAAGCTACCTAAGGATTGCAAAAAGATAAGTCATCCTAACCTTCCAAATAGGGAAGTTGAGTCCATCAAATTTAGAAGGGGTTTTAATGTTATCGGCCATGTTTACTAGTGATGACAAGTGGAATGCAAATGTTGATTAGCAAATTTTGAGGATCTCTCTATGGATGTTAAGCCAAAACCTAGAGTCCAAGCTCTGATACCAATTGAAAATCACCTAGAGGGGGGTGAATAGGTGATTATACTAATCAATGCACAAATTAAAAATTATGGAGCAACAATCTCACAAAGCAAGTGAATATAGCAATGACAATCAAGAGCAAGTAGTAATAGCAATGAAAGTAGAGTAAGAACAAGGAAAAGTAAACCAAACGCAAACACCAAGATTTGTTATCGAGGTTCGAGCACCCAGCTCTACTTCCCCGCCTTCCCCAGAAGGATTCCAACCACTCCACTATCACAAAGATGTCACAAATACACCGGAGTACCCAACTCCACAATCTCAAGTACAAGCAATCTCTGAGTAGTCAAAAGACCACAAACTCTCTCTTGCAAAATTCTCTTCCCTTACAAAGGTCCTTAGAGAATTAATGAGTAGGAATGAAGCTCTTGTGTGCAAGGAGAAAAGAAAATGAAATCAGAGAACACTTCAGAAATTTAGAGAGAATTTCAGCACAAAAACCAAGAAACCAAGTCTTTTGAAAGCCTTAAACTTTTGAAAATTTTTGAGAATTTTTTCTTGTAACCAAACTCTCCCTAAACACCCCTATTTATAGGAGAGGGCTAGGGTTTAAAGATAAAACATTTTTAAGGCTAATCAGAATGTATTAAAACCAAAACATGTCACTTAAACACACTTAAGTGAGAAAAGGACAAAAATAAATCTGCTCAGAAAACTAGCCGTTACTGTTCAAAGGTCTAGTCCGGTCGACCGGCCCGGTCGACCGCTAGTACAAAGGAATATAGCCGTTGCAGGCTACGGTCGACCGGCCCGGTCGACCGAAACAAACAGAGAGCTCTGCTCTCAGACCGGTCGACCGGGACGGTCGACCGTCCAAAGACTGCCAAACGTGCACAGATTTGTGCACGTCGGTCGACCGACCCGGTCGACCGACTTCTGGCCAAGTCGACTAGTCAGAAGACTAGTCGACTGCATGAAGTCTGGAATGGACAGAAAAACAATTTTAAAAATATTATGAAAAATCTTTTAACACTTATAAAAATCACCAAAAATAGTTTTATCATTTTGCATTGATATATAAACATGTGGTAAAAAGTTTAGCTCAAATATCAATCAATATGAACTATTTTTGACTCTTATCATTTTTACCAAAAACCAAAAACTGTATTTTCTAAAACTTTGATTTTGACTAGAAAATACGTTTTGTCCAAAACTTCTTCCAAATACAAAAACATGATATTTAAACATTTTGAAGCATAATCCTATATTCATGAAACATATGTATATCAAAGTTTTTGTCATAAATTCCAATACCAAAATAAGTTTTGATAAAACACAAAACTTAAAACACATGATTATGTATATCAAAATAAGTTTGTAGGTTGAAGATTGTATACAAACTATTTATGTTAGGAAAACAAGATGTGCGCAAAAACGTGTGTGAAAGAGCTTCAAACCTATTCACTATTCTTTAACAAAATTCTAAACTAAAAACAAATCTAACAAATTATCTTGAGCAATCTTGAAGTCTTGAGCCATGTGATGCCTTGCTAGAGCCTTCTCTTCTATGTTCCTTCCTTGATGTGCAAAAAGCCTTCTTTGCTTCATGAACCTAGAAATTCTTGCAATAGTTAAGCAATGGCCTCCAAATATGGTACTAACCTGAAACTCATCTAAACAAACTAATTAGTACCAAATAGCACCTATTTGTTTTGTTATCATCAAAACTCTAAACAATTGGAGAGTGTAACCTTTTGGGCCAACAGTTTCACAGGATGCCAGTCTGCTGGTAGAATGCTGATTTGAACTACAGATGGACAGGTAGAATTGTCCAACAGATGTAGTAGCTAAAGAACATCAAATAATAGTGAATGAATGTAAAGTATAACAACAATAATCAAAAGTAAGTGCGGAGAGAGGAAAACCGAGATTTTAGGGTGATTCGACCTACATCCAACACATAGAGGCATCTTCTTTAAGATTTCAAGTCCACTGAATGCTTCCAACCTGAAGCAGAGGATTAACATTCTAACCTGAGAGTTTGAACTTACACTCTTCTTCCCGAAGAACAATCAACAGCCAACCTCTTTTTTAGGAGTTGAACTTTCTCCTCTACACTAAAAGAGTACACGAGATCACAATACTAAATTTTTTTTTCCTCTAAACAATAAGTGAGAACTCAATCGAATCACATAAATTTTCAAAATAGAAAGTACATATGAGGCTCTATTTGCAATTGATGAGTAACAATAAATTTTCCAATAATTAACACTTTGATTGAGAATTTAAGAAAGAAAATTTAGAAAAGAATTGAAGAGGAAATTTTGAGATTCTCCAAGTGATACGGCCTTTAAATGAGAAGTGGGTAAAGAAAATAAATGAAAATGAAGGCTCAATAACTTCTCAGATTTTTCTCTCAATAATTTTCGTGAATTTTCTTTTTGAGTACGAAAATTACAGTTTGGTCAAGTGTTCTTTCTTTCTCTTTTTTTTTTCCAGTCAATGCAAAGAGGTACGTATATTCTCTTCCTCAAGAGAAATCAAGATCTAGCCATTAAGTGTTGGAAAGAGAGATTTTTACTGAGGGAGTTAACCCGGACCGTCAAGGGATCGTCGAGGAAGTCGGCGACAAGAGACGATGGAAGAAACAGCAGAAATCAGCAGCAGCAGCAATATCTGGCAGGGTTCGGTCGACCGGTCCGGTCGACCGACGTGCACGACGTGCACAGGCCAGGCAGCGGTCGACCGGCCCGGTCGACCGAAGTGCTCTGTCTGCAGGAACCCCAACTCTCGGGTTCTCTGGGTCGACCGCCCGGTCGACCGGAGTGGCCCTGTCTGCAGGAACCCAACTCTCGGGTTTTCTGGATCGACCGTTCCGGTCGACCGGAAGAGGAAGCAGGTAGTCGGTCGACCGGCCGGTCGACCGACAGACGGGTTTGGGCGAAAATCTGCTGCTCCGCAGATTTGGGTATTTAAGGCTGTTTTGGTTTCTAGGGTTTGTAAGAAATCACAAAGGCTGCGGGAAAAGAAAGGCTGCATCACTCTTGCATTCAAAGAGGTTGCTAGCAAGTTGTAATCCTCCTCAAAAGTAATAATCTCTCCATTGATTGCCCCGAGGACGTAGGCATTCAGGCCGAACCTCGTTAAATCGTGTGTTTTGTGATTGTGTGTTCTTCTCTTGTGATTTTTGTGATTTGGGTGTTCTTTGTGGTTATGGAGATTGTGTGATCCTCTGTTGATTTGTTTGCGCGCACAACATTAAGTTCAATTGTATCTTAAGACAATTCACCCTTTAATGTTGGCAGTTCTTTTGCAGTGAGAAGAGACAGAAGTAAACACAACTAAAATAAATGTGAGAGCAGGGATGCAAGAGAATTGAGTTTGCCAATGGCAATGTCTTTTCTCTCACCAAAAATATATAGTACTTGAGCCTTCTTTTGTTGTTAAAGAGCAAGTCAATAACAATTAATACATGAATAAAGGTGATAGGATGTGGACTTCCAAGTTGCAGAACCTTCTGGGCTGAAAAAAGAGAGACAATTGGAGTATATTGTTTAAAAACAATTAGATGAGATCATTCTCTTTTGTCAGTCACTAGCCAAGAGAAGAAACAATAGAGTAATCAAACTAGTGTGGTGAAGATTTAGCTATATTGATGATGAGTGAAACACTATCTCATCATAACATATGGCTGCCAATTAATAAGACTTAGATATTAAGATATGAAAACTTAGAGACAAGGTCTATACTGGTGTTTTCCTAACATCCCCTTAAAATTTTGGGATTGTGTCTCTGTAAGTCTTCTACCTCGTTGATTCATTTAAATCTAAATGAATAATATAAATATGTAAAAAACGAGACAAGATATGAGGTACAATTGGCGAAACAATTTTATTTCTATCCAAAATCTAAGTTGACTTTGTAATCCAAGCAGATATCAACAATTTGAGGAGCATTTCTCTAACTATGTAAACTTGAGGGGTACATAATAAAAAATCCGTTATTTAAACATTTAAAATGAAGCTAACAGTAAATGAAAGAGGCATGATATGAATTAAAGCTTGGTTAAACCTCTAGCAATTTTTTGCTTATTCTGCTTAGAGAATGCCTTAAATTCTGTAAATTCTCTACAAAATGAAAATCAGCCATGCCTAATTTTTCAACAAATTTCATGTTTTATCACCATCACAGCGAAATTGGTTTCTATCGCGAAGGTCAGAAACTTTCAAACACTCTAAATTTGGTGAAAACTATCCCCAGCAGTAGCAAGAGATCAAAGGATGCCACAAATTATAGACAGTAAACAACTTAATTTAAACATGATGAAATGGATACTACAATAGATGTTTTCAGAGCCCACATTTGCTTTAAACAACCAGTCATACAAGCAGAGGAGTGGAATATGCTGGGCTTTCTCAGCCATGAATAAGAGAGAAAAAGAGTACAGAAGTGAAATATGTAGAAAATATCTGCCTACTATATAAGTAGAGAGAGCATATAGCTGGCTGCTGCAAGGAGAGGGAAAAATTAATACCCCTGAAAGATGCATACAGTCAAAACAAAGATCAATGGCAACAGAATCATTCGCTTTGCATGGTTCCCTCATGGATCAATCTCAAGCATTTGAAATATATATTATCAACACTGCTTCACTGGGTGAAGCACTCAAGTTTCCCAATAATAACTAGCAATTAAGAACTTCCTGCAGGCTGAAACATATCCAAACAGAAAGTGACTGGTACACATGAATCTTTATGGCAAACTTCATACTACCATAAAAGACTAAAGCTTAACTTTTGTATCCATGACACCGGTCATAAAACCCAAGTACTGAAAAAAAATGAAACACCGAAGTTTGTGAACTACAATATCCCGATATAGCAATGCCAGTGTAGTGCAGTTAACGAACAAATGGCAGCAATACAAAAGACCATTACTAACTATCAAAAGTTCAGAGCAAAGCAGCTTCAAACTACAGAACTGACAATTGAGAGTCTGAACGAAACCAGTTGACGGGTGAACTGTTGTTAGACACTCAGCGGCAAGAAGCAGCTCAGCGATATCGGCGGAGGGACTTGGTCTGGTTCCTCTTCCAGGTTGCCCTGCGAGATGGCCTGTTCTTGTGGTACAGGTGACCTTTTCCTCTGAGACCCCTGAACTTCTTGCCAGCCGAGGTAAGACCACGAAGCTCGCGGTGCTTGTGAACACCCTTGCAGATCCAGTTGATCCTTGGGTCATTGCGGATGGCATTGTGTGCGGCATCAACAAGGATGACCTCGAAGTATTTGTAGGTAGAATCCTATAATATGCATTTAGTGTCAGATTGAGACGCAAGAAAGACATAAAAATGAATATTTTGTCCTATAATTAAATGTCTTCACAATTTAAATTTTCTAACCTCGTTAAGCCAGTAAGAGTTGAGAACCTTTAGACCACCCAGCTTACGTCCTGCCCTCTCCTCAGCAACTGACCTCTTGTTCCTTTGGAACTTCAGCTGGGTGATACCTTGATTCTTCGGCTTACCATAGACGATACCCTTGGGAACTGGCCTCTTTCGGCCTCCACGCCTGACACGGACACGGTAAATCACATAGCCCTGGCAGAAAGAAAGGGAAAGAATGAACACTGGTTAAATTTATAGAACTGAAGGTGAAGTGTGGATCTTGAATGTAAGCAGTAGTCCTTGACCAAAAGATATACAGTATAATTCATTAAGCTGCAAGAATGTCCTTGTCAGCAAGCTGAAAACAGCAAGTTCATATTTCAGCAAAACCATATTTTATTCATTTATCTTGGGTTAGTTAGCGGGCATTTTATTATCCATTATATAAAAAAGAAGTAAGCATTGATTATCATTTTATTAAATTTCAGTTTTTACAAACAAAGAGCATAACAAAACTAGATCATTGTGTTAAGCATATAATCCAGTTTAATGTGCCGTGCTTTCGCATAAAAATTCTTGAGTCGACATATACCAGCCTTAATTCCATCTTTGCTGCCTGACCAATTAAAAATCACAGATTAGCCTCTAGGGTACATTGTGATCACAGATTAGCCTCTAGGGTACATTGAAATCTAATGGACCCATTTGGATATGGGAATTAGCAGGAAGTTAGATGCTAAATCTCTCCCCCCCAACTCTCCCAGAAGGCATCCCTCCATGATGACTAGAGGGCAATTACCTTTCTGAAAAATATTTCTTTTTTTTTCAAAAAAAAAAAAAAGAATCTTTTCTCCATATGTATAACCTAGCTTTTCTGGACGAGTTGAAAAGCTCCCCTCTTGGTGCCTGATTTGACACGTGCACCTCCCTTGATCCCTACCAGAAACTAAGGCCCTAATTCCTAAGAGAATCCCTCAGAGGTGAATCCTTCAGAGAAGTACGAGGAAAACATAGCTTACGGAATCTAAATAGATATCCGTCATATAACAGAAAATTGTCCGTCTCTCCAATAGGCCCGTCCCGTACTGTGGTATATATTTCTCCAAAATCGGAACATGACTCGTATTTTTCTCTTAATCTTTCAAACCTTGTCACTTCTACGCTCATAGCTACCAATATCACCACTCGTCGACTGAGCGCATCAGTAGCCCTGTTCTCAACTCTCGCTTTGTGCGTGAGGACGAAGTGTAATTCTAAAAGCTATGTAGCACGAACACTTCTATCATGCAGCTGTGTTGTGTCCGAAACGTGCCTGACGCACGTGTCATGTGTATTTTTAAGAATTTGCTATGTGTTCACGTGTCATGTCCATTTCAACGTTGCCGTGTTCGTGCAACATAGTCTAAAGGAACTCTACCCACTTATTATGCATTGCTTTTAGCCTCTTTTGAGAGATGAGGTATTTCAATGCCTCATGATCCGAATACAGCAAAAACTCTTGCGGTAGCAGATAATGTCGTCAATATTATAAAGCTTGCACAACCGCATAAAATTTCTTATCATATTTGGAGTATCGATGTCGGGTATCATTTAATTTCTCGATGAAATAGGCAACGAGATGATTTTCTTGACTCAACACCATCTATAGCCAATCCCAATGTGTCACATGCTATTTCAAACACCTTTGAAAAGTATGGTAGACGCATAACATGAGCTGCAGTCATCAACTTCTTTACTTCTTCAAAAACCTTGATGGCGGCAGAAGTCCACTAAAATTTTTCATTCTTCAAACAATCAATTATTGGTGCCATGACAACGCTAACGTTTTTAACGAACCGATGATAAAAAGTGGCTAATGTATGAAAACTCCTGACTTCTATAATCGTCCAGGATTGTGTGGCCACTCTATAATTGCCAATACCTTTTCAGGGTCTGCAGAAACTCTCAGATGAAACTATAAATCCAAGATAACCATGTCTGTACAGAAAACATGCTTTTTCGGGTTTGCGTAGAACTTTTCAGATTGAAGTGTGCGAAGACTTATCTCAGGTGGCATGTATGTTGCTTCTGAGTTTGGTTGTAAATTAGTAGATCATCAAAGTATACCACTACAAATTTACCGATAAGATAAATGACCAAAACAGTCGAGTCATAACTCTCATGAAGGTGCTAGAAGTATTGGATAGTCCAAGAAGTATAACCATCTACTCATATAGCCCATCCTAAATCTTAAATGCAGTTTTTCACTCATCCCCTGGGCAAATTCGAATTTAATGGTACTCACGCTTAAGGTCAATCTTGAAAAATATTGTGGCAACGACATTAAATCCAGCATATCAAGATAGGGAATGAAAAAAATGATACTTGACAGTGATTTTGTCGATCACACGACTATCCACATACATGTGTCATCCTTCTTTGATGCCAAAAGTGCAAGAACTGCACATAAACTCTCTAATGAACCATTTGTCAAGTAATTCATCTACCTGTGCTTTTAACTTTGCGTGCTCGACATGGTTGGTCCTATAATGAGGCAAGTTCGGCAAGGTTGTTCCTGAAACTAAATCAATGACATGCTGAATATCTCTCATTGGAGGCAACTCGCCAGGTAGATCCTTAGGGAAGACATCAGAAAACTCTTCAAGTATTAACTTAATGTATCCTAGAATTTACAACTCGGTCTCTGGCTCAGTTTCTCAAGCACAAGTGTGTAACAAGTCAAACATTCGTTCAAGCTATTCTCAAGTTAATCAGGGCTAATCAAGTTCTTCACTATTCCTTTTCCTTTATCAACCTTCTTTTTAGGAGCTGGAGGTTTAGGTTGATTTGGCATTAACTTCACACTCTTGCCATTATGGACGAATGAACCCTGATTGGTTAGTCCATATATAGTCTAGATCAAATAATCGTGATCATCCTAAAATGATATGTCCAATATTCATAGAGAGTATGTCACACCACACATTATCTGTATACGTGACAAACTAGATATGAATCTGACATCTCTCTTGAATATCTAAGAATGTAGAACGTGATCTTGTAGGAATTATGATGCTTCACTGGTTTCATCCCTAATGTGGTAACTAGCTTCGACTCAACGACATTGATGCAACTGCCACTATTCATTATAACTTTACAACTCTTTTTCCCAACTTTTGTACATGTTTGAAAAATAACAGTTCTCGGTTATTAACTTGTTCGGGTTGTACTAAGGTGCACCTAACTATTCCTAAATGGGCTCTCATAGTTAGGAGTTAGTGCAATCAATGCTAAAGTCCTAATACCCCCATTGAACTCACGATTTTCAGCAGAAGCATCCGAGTCATCGTCCTGGTTCACAACCATTTCTAGACCATCTTCTTCATCTTCTTTTATGGGAACTTCTACTAAAAGCGTCTTAGTTTGACTCAGGCACTGGTTTGCAAGGTGTCAATACCCCTGATATCTATAACACTAGGTACACGAGTTGTGACCTTCGCTGGTTCACACTAGCGGTCTTTTTCTCAAAAGTTATCAGGTTTGTACTAAACGGACCTGCTAGTTTGATGCTTGAAGAACTGGAGGTTGGTTTGCTCAGGATGAAAAACTTTGATTATAGCTAGGTTTGCTCGTGGTTGTTGCCTTAGAGCTATCCCTAAAATCAGTTCGATAAAAAA
Source organism: Agave tequilana (assembly GCA_038442645.1). Taxonomy (NCBI): domain Eukaryota; kingdom Viridiplantae; phylum Streptophyta; class Magnoliopsida; order Asparagales; family Asparagaceae; genus Agave; species Agave tequilana. The sequence goes on along the minus strand of JAVJIF010017802.1, from coordinate 58,397 downwards.
GAATCCTCTAAACTCATCTAGATCAGTGATCAGCGGATAAGCCTGTTCCAAGGTCATGATGCCCCGAGCTATGAGCTCTTGGCAATAGTCATCTCTAAGACATGACCTGAACCTAGATAGAGTCTGCTCGAGAGACTCTAACTTGATGGCACTGCACCGATTCAAGTGTTCATCAAATTTCGTGATGTAGTCAGTAGCCGACTTATTTCCCTGAGTTAACATGTTCCATTTATCCAGTAATTGTTAACTGAAGGGATGTAGAATGTATTTCTACCTAAGTTTTTCTTTTATTTCATCCCAAGTCTCAATTGGATCTTTCCTTCTTAATCACATCAATCTTTCAGTGTTCTCCCAATACTGTCCGGCTTGTCCTGTTAGTTTCATAATTGCAAATCGGACCCTCCTACAATCTGACATATCGTACCAATGAAAGTAGTGGTTCACAGCTAATTGTCCAATCTATGAAAGCCTAAGGGTCTAGTCATCCGTCGAAGAATGGAACATTTACTTTTACACTCTTGCCATATTTAGCATTCGTGTCCTCTTGTCTATGGGCTTGTCTAGCTCGGAAATCGTTCTCCTCTATGGGATCTGGGATTCTCTTTTGATTTATTTCTAACCTATCAAGTCGTGTGGCTAATTCCCTGTAATTAGCATCAACCTGATCTTTATACTCTTGTAGTCATCGATCCATCTGGCCCATCCTAGCAAGGATCACATTAAGTTTATCCTGAATGTTCCATGGGTGCAAAAATTTCTTTTATTGAAAAGTATTTCCCACTTTTACTTGGCATGCAAATCTTAACTAAGCCTAAATGATGATTTTTTTTATTTTTTATTTTTAATGCCGACAAATGATAAATGCTAGTGTAAAGTGAAAATTATCCTAAGGGTGAGATGTATGCTAGTGCAAGAGGAATCAGAGATCAATTTAATAATGAATAATATCGAATTTTAAATCCTTTTAATTAACACAAGATTAAGACGACATAATATCAGGAATGTTGTTAAATTACACATGCGAATATAATAAGTTTTCAAAATTAATTCAAGTGATCACTGATTCAAATCAAATTAAGCTGCACAATTAAATACCAAAATTGATTTCCAATTAAGGTCAGATCACACAATCTCACTTTTATGGACAAAAGTCTTATGTTTTAGTTTGCGGCAGATTTAGAAACTATCTAATTAAGCGAAAGAAATAACTGTATAAAAATTTTCAAAGATTATCTAATAGACGATCAAAGCTTGCACCTGAATCTGAAGTGAACTGATCGGGATCGACAGTGTCGTTAGGCGGCGAGATCAGCGAGACTATGAGCCAATCAGGTGAGACCGGGTTGGCTCGGGTCGACATCAACTCGGGTCGGGTTGGGTCGACGCCGTCGGCTCAGGATCAACGTCATCGGCTCACGCGGCTCGAGTCGGTTCAGTTCAACTCAACCGACTCGAGACAGCACCAAAGACACCAACGACAGTGACCGAAGACGAAGTTGAAAACAACGGACAAAGACGACGACGAAGACGATGGCGAAGACAAAGAAGACGAGATCAGGAAGTGGGCGTCAACGATGAGGCAGTGGCGGCGACAATGCGACGATGAAAATGTAACAATGACGATGTGGTTGCAGCGGCAAGGAGGCGCCGGGGAGCGATGGCGGCTATGGCGGCAAGTGTTCTGAGGGCGGTGGGTGTGATAAAGGGGCGGGTTAGGATTTGGGGAGGGGGTCGGGTGAGCGATAACGAAGAAGATGAACAATATTTTTTTATTTACGGGATTAGATCTAGGGTTATAGAGTTTTTTGAAGGATGGATATGAAAAAATTAAACGAGATTTGAAACCTAAGGATCTGATACCAAAATGATGTAAATTATTGGGTATCACAATCGCCTTCATTCCAAACAGAAGAGGAAAAACTAAAATTTGAAAAATGAACAAAGAAATACGAAAGATGAACAAGAACTTGGTAAGATTTAGGCTTCACACCCCTTGCACAAGATCGGGATGCACACCCTTGCACCAATGTCAAGATCATAAGAACTTGGTTCTAAAGAAATTTGACTGAAAATTCTGGCTTTATTCATTGATCCCCATTAGAGAGGTCTTGAGACTTATTTATAGGCTTTAAAATAATACAAAATGACCATCTTTACCCTGCTAACCCTAAATGGACTCAAATATGGTTAAATTAGTCCAAACTGAACCCAAATGTATCCGCAACAACACAAATTTAAAATACAGCTAAATAATAACAATAAACTAGAATCAAAGGGATGCAGCACGCCATCTTCCAATGTAAACTCGCTCAAACGGCGTGATGCCCTAATCAAAATCAAGATATGATAGGCTGCCACTCTCATAATAAACTAAAGCTTTAAAGCATTAACCACATAGAAATGTACTCAATAACTTCAACAATATATTCCATATTCCACAAAATAGGCTGGCAACGAATAAAAGGGGTGGAGGATCCCAAGAAGGCAACATTGCCTGTTGCCGCATCCATGCCAATTGATTGCGCCCAATTGCAACTTTACAGTGCTAGGACAAGGACCATCATACTTACTCTCCCCCCTTCCCTTCTTCCTCTAATCCTCCACTTCAAATATCTCTCTGTCTTCTACGTGTCAGCTCGGAGACAAAAAAAGGGATCTTCCATTCAAAAGTATCAAAAGTATTCAAGAGTATCGATACATGATTGGCCCATCCACTCTCATTTAGGTTCTCTAATACTCATTTTATCTCTCCACTTCAAAATAACCATGCTCAAGCCATCTTAACCAGTTTTCCTCAATTATATCTCTCAATTTCTTGCATAACCATTTGTTAAATTAAGCCAAAATTCATAACCCTTGGATCACTACTAACCTTTACTTCTCAGCATGATTTATCCTGTTTACGATGGCTATAACAATTTGCATATCACCCAGCACAAAATAACAACTTCTTAAAGCCAACTCAAGCTAACACCAACTACATGTAAAACAGTGTCAAATTCCTCACAATGCAGCTCAGAACAAGATTTGACAATCCCATTGGCATCAACTGGAAGCAATTCCCTAAAGTGTGCCTAAATTCCTCCCTGATATATGACTTTGCAGCATTTTCTAGACAAATAAAGAAGCAAGTGGACAGGATGAAGGACTACATGATATACATCGGTACTCAATGACAAATAAACAGAATGATGAGCAACATAAACTAAAGATGACGTTTCTCAAAATTACCTAACAGCTCACATTCAAAGATCATCAATAGTTGATCTTCAGTTCTAGTATCAAACTCTAAGAGAATTTGTTTTCTCCTTTATGTGCTGCCGCTAATGCTAAAACAAAAATTATTCAAATTCATACTTTTGCCAGGTTATCAACTTTCATGTCGATGGTCGCAACGCAATGGTCGAAATTTCAATTGCTCACAGAAACCTAAAGTTTTCAGATCAAATTGATACCTGCTTGGCCTTGTAGCCGAGGCGGCGGGCCTTATCGGGTCGCGTTGGCCTTGTGACCCGAACGATGGAGGGATGCTGGCGATACTCCCAGCATCGGACCCGCTGCAAGAACCTCATCACGTCCGATTGCTTCTTCCTCCATAGCTCAGACACGTACTTGTACGCACCTAGTGATCAACAAACAAAAATAGATAAAGATCATATTTTTTCTTCCCCATCACCCACACACAAAGATTCCAGATTTGACATGAGATTCGAAGTGAAGTGAAATGCCAAGCTAACCCATCTCGCAAAGAAACTTCTTCCTCCTCTGTCGACGTCGGTCTCCGAGGGTTCGCAAGCGAGGAGGCGGTGGCAGATGAAACAGGGTTTTATGTGCGAGAGAGTTAGGGTTTTGGATTGGAAAAGATCTGCGCCGTTGGATTATGTATCTTCTGGGCCGGGTTTAAATGTTCGGGTTTATGATTCAGACCCATATATTATAGACTCCGATAAGCCCATAACTAAATGATTTGCATCGTTGGGCTTTGGATTTGCAAACTTAACTTGGGCCTCCACTAATAAACTTAATTTGGCATTGGAGTTGGTTTGACCGCTTACTTAGTCATAGGCAATCCAAAACTATCTTAGATTTATTTATTTATTATTATTATTTTTTTGACAAAAAACTGGATGTTACTCTCAAGTCAAACACTAACTCTTTAACAAATGTCTACATCTGAGACGATTCAAACCGGTGACCTCTGAAGAGCAAAACTCAAGATCTGACTGGGGGCCAACTTTGAGAGACAAACCTAATTTAGATTTTTTTTTTTTCTTTTTTTTTTAATGTTTCTCACACAGAGAAGCCAACATGTGTGCAATGTTTGATATGAGCAATATATTCACACATAGAAATGGGTCTATATTTTCATACAGGAATATATATACTAAAACCTATTTCTTTTAACTTTCTACCTCAACTGAATATAATTAAAAACCCTAAGCTTTAGACGTCCTCTTTCTCCAACCTAACTCCAACCCATGGCCTCAGTTTGTCGTCCTCTCCAGAGCAACGATTATCCATGCTAACACTCAATTAAAACATTTGTTTAGTGCAGGAAATAAAAGATTTACCTCATGTGAAGAAAAAATGATCATTTTTCCAATAATTGTGCTTTTCTTAATTACAATTAAGTGCCAGTTATCTTCTCTCATTATAATTATTTACTTCAGAAAAATGAAAATTTTATTATTTTTACTTTTTATCTCAATAGTCTTTTGAGAGATGACTAAGAAAATTTGAGATTCAAAACTTCAGAAATTGATGACAATAGATTGACATCTGATTGCATAATTACTTACTAATTTAAATGAGCAATGTAGATGTGCAAGGAGAAAGAAATTTTGTTTTCATGATAGACAAAAAATATGTTTTGGTTATTAATTATCACTTATATCTTTTGCTTGTCATGTAAATTATTATGAAAAAAAGCAAGTACTTTCTACATTTAGTTTTAATGAAACAGTGTGATTGTAAAGTCAATGAGTGGAGAGAGGAGATGTTTTTTTGAGATTGAATACACATATTATTTAACTTTATTAGTGTTTTTTCTGAAAGTGTTCACAGGTTTTTAACTTTTTAGGGTATAATCCTGCTTAGGCCTTAAAAAAGAAAGCATGAAGAAAGAAGGGGAAAATTTCTATTAAGTCTCTAGGGAGATTAACTTGTGTCAAAAACTCTCTGAAATTTGCAACGGTGACAAAAAGTATCCCAATACCGCATATTGAATTTAAGTCCTCATGTACGCTTCACGTAGGCAGGTGGGTCTTTAGCGCTTTTTGAAAGACCAAAATGCCCCTTAGACGTAGGTGGTCTTGCACACTGTCATTTCCGAGTAAAAAAGTGCAGTGCGGTATCATTATTATGATTGTAAAAGTGAATTTCCCTAAATATTTTTCCTCTCTCTTCAAAAAATTACCCATTCATCTTCTTCAATCTCTACAAAATCCCCAAACTCTTTCTCAAAAATCGGTTCCTGCAATAAATTTGTAGATTTATACAGTTTATGCACGTGTTGCTTTCAATTCTGATTTTCTGTATTTACTTTTATTTACTCTCTCCATGCAGAGTATGGTTATTTCATTATCATCTGATAAGGCTGTATGGGATGCAGTTATGAAGAACAAAGTTGTACAGGAAATTTAGCAATCTCTTAGCGCAGGTTCATGCAAATGCTTATCGAGAACTACATTTTTATTTGATTAGAGAGAATTTAGGTGGTGATTACTACCATTTATTACCTTATTTTCATCTAGATCATGTCAAGGAAACTGAAAAATGTTGATTTGTTCACCGTTCTATTTTCAAATTTTAGTAGCCTATAAATATTTCATGTATGAATGTCCCCATTACGGTATTTCCCTGAATATTTCTTTGTTAATCATTGTAATTATGTCAGAAATTGATACAGTAATATGTTGTTATTGTAAGAATTAAAATCATATCTTCAGAATTTCATGAAGATTAAATTAGCATGGATCTAGAATCAAAAACATCTCAAGAATATGAACATATATAAATTAAATACATATACATACCGGAAGCCATTAGAATGAGTGATGAAGATGAAGATCTCCTTTTGTGATCCTTACAAATTCTAATCTGTAAAGGCACTTTACTTTCTTGCAAACCCTAATCAAGACCCTTCTTCTCTCTGTCTCTTTTTCCTTCCACAAAACCCAAATTCTATTCACTGATGGATTTCTCAATAAGGGAAAGGTTTTGTATATTTGCAAGAGGAGAGAAGAGGGTCTATTATGTAAGAAACCGTTATTTGCAAATAACTATATTGCAAAATAATCATATGTGATAAAACCACTCATCATGGCCCTTTATATCCCACATGATTACAAAATATGCATAAGTGCAACTTTATATATTTTGGGCATACATAAATATCAGTAAATCTTAATTATGGAATCCAATTAACCAACAAAGGTTAGTGGTCCACTTTAATGTGAGATTAACATTCTCCCACTTGGACCACTAGCCGATTATGTTAAAATTTTTAGAAAACAAAGAAAAGAAAGGACTCATTTTTGAAAACATTTGACTCTATTGGATTCCATACTGAAAAACCTTGACACGTGATCACGAATTTTTAAAAAACAACAACTGATAAGCCCAAATCATGAAATACTGTAATACTGCAATTAGCTTGGACCACCAATGCGAGTCATAGCGGTTATACAACATCTATGTCATACTCCCTTCTACGTACCACAACATTGATAACCCTTACTAATTTAGTCCATAACCAAAATGACCCCTGTAATTGTCTTGTTAAGACATTTCCTGTTTAACAAACATCCATACATAATATGTGCACACATAATTGGATAACAGGAAATACAGAAACAACTTTTATTGCGCAATATTGTCAATTATACAAGTACCAAAACATACATTTACAGATTGCTCAAAAGACCCATTCTAACAACATGTTCCTTGAATGTCTTTGGAGGCAATCCCTTGGTCATTGGATCAGCAACCATTAAAGTGGTACTTATACTTTCAATTGACACCTTCTGTTTCTGAACTCTTTCTCTAACCACCAAGTACTTAAGTTTCATGTGTCTGGAACCACTAGAGTACTTTCCATTCTTAGAGAAGAAAACGGCTGCTGTATTATCACAAAATATCTTCATCGGCCTGGCAATAGAATCAACTACACCAAGTGCTGAGATAAAATTCCGTAACCATAATGCATGATTCGTGGCCTCAAAACATGCTATGAACTCAGCCTCCATCGTGGATGAAGCAGTGATAGACTGCTTTACACTCTTCCACGAGATTGCCCCACCTGCTAGCAAGAAAATGAAGCCTGAAGTAGACTTCCTGCTATCTGGGCAACCAGCAAAATCTGAGTCCGAATAGCCGATCACTTCCAACTGATTTGATCTCCTATATGTGAGCATATGGTCCTTCGTTCCCTGAAGATACCGCATTACTTTCTTTGCCAATTTCCAGTGCTCCATTCCTGGATTGCTCTGGTATCTTCCTAACATCCCAACAGCAAAACTGATATCTGGCCTGGTACAAGTATGTGCATACATCAAGCTCCCAACAGCTGATGCATATGGAACTTTCTGCATTTGACCCTTTTCTAAGTCATTTTTAGGACACTGGCTCCCACTTAATTTGTCACCCTTTTGAATGGGTGCACAACTGACTGAACATAATTTCATATGAAATCTTTCCAAGACTCGATTGATATAACCTTTCTGAGACAGTCCTAGCAATCCTCGAGATCTATCCCTGAAGATCTCTATGCCAATAACATAAGTTGCCTCACCCATATCAACCATCTGAAAGTTCTTGGTAAGATAGCTTTTAGTTTCATACAGCAGACCAATATCACTACTGGCTAACAAGATATCATCCACATACAGAACCAAAAATATAAACTTGCTCCCACTGATCTTTAGATATATACACTGATCAACAGTGTTTTCTGTAAATCCAAAAGAGGTAATGGTATCATTAAACTTTATATACCATTGCCTGGAAGCTTGTTTAAGTCCGTATATGGATTTCTTTAATTTGCAATCCAAGTGTTCTTTTCCTTTCTTTGCGAACCCTTCAGGTTCTCCATGTAAATTTCCTCATCCAAATCTCCATTCAGAAAAGCTGTTTTCACATCCATTTGATGTAACTCCAGATCATAATGAGCTACAAGGGCCATAATGATTCTAAGAGAGTCCTTCTTTGATACTGGAGAGAAGGTTTCTCTATAATCAATGCCTTCCTTCTGAGTGAAACCTTTAGCCACAAGTCTGGCCTTATATCGTTCGATATTGTCTTTGGAGTCGCGCTTGGTCTTAAAGACCCATTTACACCCGACTTTCTTACAGTTATTAGGCAATTCGACGAGATCCCAGACTTTATTTTGGTCCATAGATTTCAACTCTTCATTCATAGCATCAACCCATTTACTAGAATCATTGCATTCTATGACTTGTAAAAATGAAACTGGATCTTTATTAATCCCAATATCAAAATCAGATTCCTGTAGATATACCACATAATCATCTGAAATGGAAGATCTTCTTTCCCTTTGAGATCTTCTCAAAGCTGCCGGTTGTGGTGGTTCTACAATATTTTCAATGGCGATATCCTCATGAAGTGGTGAACCAATATCAATATGTTGTTCTGTTATCTCAGCTTGATGATCAAGCTGAGGGACAACAATTTCTCTTGAAGGAAGGGGTATTGGGATATTCACCCTTATCACTTCAAGATCTACCTTTCTTGGTTCATCACTCCCACTAAATTCACCATTCTCAAGGAATCTGGCATTACCAGTTTCAACAATTCTTGTACTATGGTTAGGACAATAAAATTTGTACCCCTTAGACTTATCTGGATAACCAATGAAATACCCAGATATTGTCCTTGAGTCTAATTTCTTTTCTTGTAGATTATATATTCTAGCCTCTGCTGGACAACCCCAAACATGTAAATGTCTTAAACTAGGTTTCCTACCAGTCCACAACTCGAAAGGAGTTGTTGGGACTGCTTTACTAGGAACCCTGTTCAAGATATACATAGCAGTCTTTAAGGCTTCATTCCACAATGAATTAGGTACATTAGAGAAGCTCATCATGCTCCTAACCATATCCATAAGTGTTCGGTTTCGCCTTTCAGCAACACCATTCTGCTGAGGCGTACCTGGCATTGTGTATTGAGCACAAATACCATGCTTTTCTAGAAATTTGGCAAATGGACCAGGATTTTGTCCTGACTCATCATATCTTCCATAAAACTCACCACCTCGATCTGATCTTATGATTTTAACTTTTCTATCTAATTGTCTCTCGACTTCTGTAATGAACACCTCAAGGATGTCAACACCTGAGACTTTTCATGAATTAGATATACATAACCATAACGTGACAGATCATCTATAGAGGTAATGAAGTATCTCTCTCCCGTAAAACATGGAATGGAGAGTGGTCCGCAAATATCTGTATGAATTATTTCAAGAAGCTCTTTACTTCTTGTGGCACCTTTCTTGGTGTGTTTGGTTTGCTTTCCTTTTATGCAATCCACACACACACCAAAATCAGTGAAGTCTAGGTTATCCAAAATCCCATTCTTCACTAATCTTTCAATTCTATCCCTGGAGATATGCCCCAGTCGTCTATGCCACAAGATAGAGGAATTTTCATTAATTAAGCCACGTTTAATACCAACATTCGAATGCAGAGATAAAAGAGATTGTGCAAACTCATCATTCAATGAAATTTTATATAAACCATCACATAAAATTTCGTGTCCAACCGACATTGAATTATACATTAAACTGAGTTTTCCACAACTGAATAAAACAGAATATCCAACAACATCTCATTTGGATAATGACATTAAGTTCCTAGAAATCGAAGGTACATAAAAAGTATCTTCAAGATTCATCTGATGACCCGTCTCTAAGAGTAGTCGGTAAGTACCAACAGCCTCGACCTCCACTTTGAGACGGTTCCCATAAAGACAAATCTCTCACTTTCCTTCAGTTTCCAGGTTGTAAGGAATCCCTGCATTGAATTAGTTATGTGAGTTGTGGCTCCAGAGTCAATCCACCAAGTATTAGAAGGAACTTCAGCAAGATTTGATTCATAACATACAAAAGAAAGATTCATACCTTTCTTTTCGAACCAAGCTTTCCTCTTGTTGCAGTCCTTCTTCACATGTCCTTTTCTGCCACAAAAGTAGCATTTGACAGTGAAAATCTTTCCATGACCCTAGGTACTTTCCCCAGGTTCATTCCATTTCTTTGGTGGAAACCTCTTACCTCTTCCATATTTACCTTTCTTATGGATAGCTCCTTGAGATACTGCCAACACTGAGTGATGCCCTTCTTGCCTCAGTCTCACTTCCTCTTGTACACACATACCAGTCAGCTCATTCAGATTCCACTTATCCTTATGAGTATTATAGTGGATCTTGAATGGCCCGAACTGAGGAGGAAGTGAGTTGAGGATGAACTGTACTAAGAAGGATTCATCCACTTTCATTCCCAGTGATCCTAACTTGGCAACTTTATCAGTCATATTAAGAATGTGTTGTTGAACTCCTCTACTACCATCATATTTCATGGTAGTCAGTTCAGCCATAAGGGTGCCAGCTAATGACTTATCTGCAGACTTAAATCGGTCTTTAACAGCAGTTAAAAGTTCAGATGCATTAGTAGTATGAGGGAGTGAAGTCTTGATGTTATTGGCTATGGTCATCTTGATGAACATGAGACTGAGTCTATTCGACCTTTCCTAGGCTTTGGCATGGCTAACCTGGTCTGCTGTGCTTTCATCAGTCACTTCATCAGGTTCTCTACTAAAAGTGCCATGTCTAGGTCCAGTACACCCAGTGTGAATTGGACATGTTCAAACCACTCAGAAAAGTTTGTACCATCCAGGGCTGGAATGCTAGTTGCATGAGTGTGAAGGGAAGTGGGAACGTTCACTGAAACAAAATAGGACATAGCTCACATTAAGGCCTCGAATCAATACAAAATTTTAAATTTTAATGAAGATGAACTATTGATATCACTTTGATTTCTCCTTTGGGCGAAACCTAAGCATATCTAGTGTTCACTCTTCAGGCGAGATTCTTTTATCACCTATGTAGGTCTAATATAATTTATGTCACTTAGATAGTAAGTCATGTTACCTTTGGGTATCTAATTCTACACCACTAAGTTACATAAATTACACTACCCTACCCGGTTCATAATTATTTGAAAGAGACTTTCCTTTGGGCCAGTCCCAATCTCCTAACTATAACCGCCATCGAGAATATTATTGTCTTTAATGTCACCCTCATTGACAAGTCTTTTATGTAGTTGTATATTCATAAGGCTTACTAACATAGGTCACTTTGGCAACTACTAAATCAATAAACCGTATGAATACAAAATTAACCAACAATATTCTCTAATCTTTTATTTGAGTAATACTATAATACTTCAATTCATGTCACTTGACCAATTCAATCAATATTAACACCATAACATTAAATGTGCAACATACTTTAATGATTGAAATTAGACCAACATTAGTCGACTGGTCAAGAAACTACTAGTCGACTTGGAACAATATAAGTCGACTATAGTGGAAGACCCAGTCGACTAGGGTCAAGTCAAGTCGACTTTAAATTAGAGGTTAGTCGACTATAGTCAAAGCAAGTCGACTCCATGCAGGAAGGTTAGTCGACTAACAGACAAACAGAGAATCACCAACTTTCGGGTCAATCTGTTAGTCGACTATAGCAAGTGAATAAGTCGACTATACCTTTTATTAGTCGACTACACAAAATTTCTAGTCGACTCCTGTTGCAAACAGAGAGTTAAGAAGTTTTCTGGAAAGACTATTAGTTTACTTGCCCGAAACTTATAGTCGACTAATAGTCCACGAAACAGTTATAGATTTACAGTTCCAGAAATCGACTGATGCCAAAATTTTAGGGAAAATTAGGGGAAAATTAGGGCTTTTAATCCTGATTAGATCCCAGATAATAAACAATTTGTGGGATATAGGATCTTAATAGAATCATGAATATATATATAATCTTAAATCTGAATTAAATGATCAAAAATTCTTCATGAAACTATTAATCATAAAAACCCTAATTAATCCATAATCATAATTCTGAGATGTATTGATTCTCAACCAAGGCTCTGATACCAAATGTAAGAATTAAAATTATATCTTCAGAATTTCATGAAGATTAAATTAGCATGGATCTAGAATCAAAAACATCTCAAGAATATGAACATATATAATTAAATGCATATACATACCGGAAGCCATTAGAATGAGTGATGAAGATGAAGATCTTCTTTTGTGGTCCTTGCAAATTCCAATCTGTAAAGGCACTTTACTTTCTTGCAAACCCTAATCAAGACCCTTCTTCTCTCTGTCTCTTTTTCTGTAATACCCCGTTCCCGGAATACGTACTTAGTTGCGTATTCAGATTTTCGGTCGTATTTTTTCGATTTGTTTCCTGTATTTATTCTGTATTATGAATTCCTTATATGACTGTTTTGTCTTGGATTTGGATTCGTGGATTCGGAGTCAGCCCTAGTCTGAACCGAAGGCCCGATCCTAGTGTATTACTCGATTTGGTCTTTCCGGTATTCTGATTTGACCGATTTCTATTTCAAATATCATTTTCCAATATTATATATTTTATATGATTTTCTGGAAATTTCCTGAATTTAATTAAATATCTTCAAAACCGGTGTCGGCCAGTGCCGCTGACCGATTCCTGAATTTTTAATTCTCAAACAGTTTAGAATTTCATGATGGTCCTTTAGGCTTTATTCCTTAGAATCACATTTTCTACCTACATTCTTTTTCTGAGGATTTTATGATTTTATGAAAATTCCACCGGAGTCGGTAGATAACTGATTCCGGGATTTTTAGTTTTAAAACTATAAAGTATTTCTTAAAACGGATTTCACTATGATACTTAGTATTATATTCTTGATTTTTGATAATTATTTCGGGTCGTTCCGAGATACTTGAATTTCGGACGATTCCTGTATTTTCCCGAAAGATTTCCGCATCCGCAACTGAATCCCGGGAATCCGCCACTTTCATTATTTTTCATTCTCTCTTCCAAGAGAATAATTTCCCTTTTCTATTTTCTTTTCCTTTTCCTTTATTTCCTTCCTTCCTCCACAACCACAAGTTTTTCTATTTTCCCAAAATTCCAATCTTTTTTCAAAATTGCAACCTCCACTCATTCCCACCTACTTCTTCATTTAATGTCTCTCTCTCTCTCTCTCCCATGGCCGGCCAAGTGGCCAAGAGAAGGACACTCATCCCCTCCTCCACTTTGCAAAAACCCCCCTCTCTTCTACTTTAATTGCATCACCTTCACAAATCCAAAAACCTATAAATACTTTTCCTTTTCATTTCTAATCCTTTTTCACTTCATTCTTCACTTCACCTTTCTCTTTCTTCTCTTCACCAAGAACCAAAACCCTAACCTCCTTCAACTCCTCTTCATCTCCATCACCACAACAACAACCACCAACTCCCAAGAGATCACCAAGGTCATCTTCCTCCTCCTTCATCACCATAGGAACCACCACCACAAGGTCATCTACAACTCCAAAGCCCCATCTTCTTCTTCATCAACAACTTCCATCACTACCACTCTTTTTGGTGAGTAATTTTAATCACCAAGACTTAGATTATTCTTAGTATACTTAAGTTTATCTACCATGTTCAATTGTGTCTTCAATCCATGATTATTTGGTCATCAAACACAAAACCCCCAAAATCTGTTCTGTTTGCTGTTTCCAGACGATTAGTCGACTAGACCTATAGATTAGTCGACTAGAAAACCCTAGCTGAAACGTAGCCTTTCTGGAGCACAGTTTTAGTCGACTTAGGTTATTTATTAGTCGACTAGAAACCTCGATTAGTCGACTACACTCTTGACCCTAGTCGACTAACTTTTCCTGAACCAAAACCTTAACTCTCTGTATCACAGTATTAGTCGACTTAGCCTAACTATCAGTCGACTTGTCATGTCTGTTAGTCGACTACCCCTATGACCCTAGTCGACTAACTTTTCCTGAATCAGAATATCAACTCTCTGGAACCCAGTTTTAGTCGACTATACCAGACTGTTAGTCGACTAACTCCACTATTAGTCGACTACTCTTCCATCCTAGTCGACTAACTTTAGCTGTTTGTCTTAGTTGATTTCTTTCTTGAATATGAACCTTATCCTCTAGACTTATATCATATGTTGGTATTCCTTGACTTGTCACTTGACAAACATCATCTTACCTTCTCTCTTTCTCTCTCTCCTCTTCACTTTACATAATTATATCACAGGTTATGGCGCATCCCGAGCTTCCGTGGATTTTGGATCTTTTGGCATATTGGTGATTTAGGCGAGTAGTCTCGCTCTTCTCTACTTGAGTTTCCCGTTTCATCGGTCGATAAGTATTTCGCTTCTTATTTCCATATTCATGTTTGCCCTGCAATTGCTTATATTATGGTAGCTTCATCTTGTACTTGTGCCATGCTATTGATATGCTTACTTTTTTATCATATACCATGCGTGGCCGACCCTTCGTGGTCGTTGGACTTTGAGTTACTTCCATGTTACCATTTGCCATTACTTCAGACTTGTTAGTTGCATGCTTCCTTTTAACACATGTATATCACCAGACCATCTAGTGTGTTATCACCTGACCACCTGCATGCTATTATTTGGCAAGACCTTCTTGTTATGTCATGACTTACCAGATTATCATCCATCTCTTGTCGTGACTTGTTACTTGATGTATATCACCACTTGTCATGCTATCTTTTGACACCAGGCATGATACACCTGATACTTATAATTATCACGATAACGGGAATGTAGTATCTGATCTCCTGTTACGATTCCAGTTATGATTCTTGTTATGTATTCCAGTTATGATCCTGCTCATTCCCGAAATCTGATAATTATGTTAATAAGCCATAAAAAGGACAACTTGTATGGGGAATGGGAGGAAATGATGGAGGCCGGAATGATACCTTGCTTATAGTGATGGATTAAAAAATACTGGTGCAAGTGAATAGTGGGACTTTGGGCCCATACTGATTACTGTTAGGGGGACTTTGGGCCTCCAAACCGGTTCCAGGTGTATGGAACTACTATAAGAAGCTCTATCAGTTCTCTATCTACTTCCGGTAACGACCCTCGACTTTCTTATATATGGATGTATGTGGGTTGACTGTACACCAGGTCACATACCGAGATATATGGGTTAGACGAGTAATAATAATAATAGATACTTGTTATGACCCCTGTCAGGGTGACTGTTATGACTTCCTTTATGTACTCCGGTCCTGTCTATTCCTTGTTCCTGTTTTGGATTCATGTTGTTCTTGCTATGCATTCCCGTTTTGACTATCATATGATTTGCAACTCTGATTCTATACGCTTGGGTTTCTGTGGCATGAGATAATGGTATATAGATGAGGGTTTCCTTGTTTGGATTATTCCTTCGATGTATTAGTCTCATGGGACCGTGACTTAAGCGTATACAATCACTTTTGCTGTAATCAGCTTCACTTAGTTTTCCTGTTTTATGATGATTAGGTCATGCCTGTTCTTATATACTTCATTTGTGTTCTAACCTCCCTGTCTTCTGTACTTGACACCTGTGCTCCTCCTGACTCGCCACCTGGCATCCATATTCCTACTCGCCTGGGGAGTTTCACTGACTCCCCTGGATTCTCATGTCCAGGTTATGGAGCCCGGAGCGTGTGGATTCTCCCCGTTACTGCATCAGAGTGGCGCAGCGGTAGCGTGGATCTCCAGCCGACCGTCCAGAGCCACATCCTTCCAGGCCCCCTGTATGCCTCTCGAGTTTCCTCTTAGCAAACTCGTGAGTGCCCTTTTTCTATTCATACTTGTACATTTCCTTGTATACTTGTATGTGAGCGCCCTTTTATGCTGTTCCTGTATGTATATCTCTTGTACTCTCGCATTTGCGCATATCTGTGATGTATTATTATTGTAATACTCATCACCTCTGGTGATAACTCTGTGATTGTATGTATATATGTGTTGGAATGTATAATGTACCATTTGCTTCCGTACTCTGATTCTTGTCTGTACTGATGCTTAGCGTATATACGGGAGGGTAGTTCTGACCTACGTATATACGTTGCAGTGACGACCCCGTATCGCCGGGATCGGGGCGTTACATTTTCCTTCCACAAAACCCAAATTCTATTCACTGATGGATTTCTCAACAAGGGAAAGGTTTTGTATATTTGCAAGAGGAGAGAAGATGGTCTATTATGCAAGAAACCGTTATTTGCAAATAACTATATTGCAAAATAATCATATGTGATAAAACCACCCATCATGGCCCTTTATATCCCACATGATTACAAAATATGCATAAGTGCAACTTTATATATTTTGGGCATACATAAATATCAGTAAACCTTAATTATGGAATCCAATTAACCAACAAAGGTTAGTGGTCCACTTTAATGTGAGATTAACAGTTATATGCAGAATCAATCAAACCACAGAACTCCGAAGGTGAAAGCCCTGATGTTGTCACAATAATCCTGAGGTGGATACTGGAAAACACCAAGGCGAAACTTACCCAATTTTTAGACAAGATTACAGAGATTGTTAATGAACTGTTTCAGTCTAAGGAGAGGGAGAAAGAAGAATACTACGAGTTAACTCTGATCAGGTGGTCAGATCATCATTCATGCTATCAATCGTAGTTTTCATGGTAATCATTGTAACACGCATGCAATAAAAAGTGATAAAATTTGTATCAGAAGTTTGATATATATCAGAATTGGCAAATATTTGGAAGTCTGAAATGATCAAGATTTACACTAACTACATTCATTTCTTTTACAGTGAGCTACATGACAATCTTTTCATTTCACTCAATTAGGCTTCGGACAGGAATCCCTTCATATGTGAGAGCTTGAAATGCACCCCCTCTTTATTCCCCTTCTTCTTCAATTCTTCAATCATGTTATCTCCATCACATAAAACACTGCATTGCTACTCACATTCCCATAATCCCTCAGTGCTCTCCTACTGCACTCAAGCTTCCCCTCCTTCAGCCCAAGTTTGCTCTCCAACCGGCTCAAAATCGCCGGCCCGCCAGGGTAAACCGCTCAAAACATCTCGTCGTAGTCTGTTACCCCGCTCTTCGCCATCAATCTCCGGCAAAATCTGTCGATGTTTACTTAGATCATCGACGGCAAATCCCTCCCCAGCTTAAAATGCACCCCCTCTTCATCAATTTTACCACAGATCATCTCATGTGTGTTTGGTACAAATTCTTGAACCGACAATTCCAATTCGAAAAATGCGGGTTCGGATCCAGCTACGGGGTCGGATCCTGCCACCACCACGGCAGCCCATCGCCGAACAATGCCGCCCCGACGAGGTCGTAAGGTGGGCGAGGGTCGGGGGGTGGAAACCAATGACGGTGGTCTCCGACGTGACGACAAGTATGCGGCTGCCGGGGTTGTTCTCGGCGATGTCTTTTGCGACGAGGAGGGCGGTCACACCGCGGTAGCAGCCGAGGAAGTAGAGCATTGTGTGGTTTACGTCGGGGTTGAGGCCGAGCCCGGGCGATAGATAGAGGTCACCGCCAGTGAATCAGACTTCCACTACGATGAGACATAGACGAGGTGAGTGATGGCCGAGGCGGGCCGGCCCCATTGCTTGATGCAGGCCAAACTTGTAGGAGGAGAGAGGAAGTCGACGACGAGGAAGTCAAGGTAAAGAAGAAACAGCAGCAGACACCGGTCGACCGGGCGGTCGACCGGTGTGCACCAACGTGCACATGCCATCGCGGTCGATCGCCCGGTTTACCGCAGAAGGAGAACGGTCGACCGCCGAGTCGACCGACTGACATGGCTTTACTCTCGGTTGGGCGCGGTCGACCGGCACGATCGACCGGGACTTGGGTCGATCGGCCCCGACAGTCAGATCTGGACTGAATTCAGAAAGTGCTCTGGATTGGAAACGAGTCCAATAAGGAATCTGATTCTTCTAGGGTTCCTTGGGGATAAATAGAGGAAAGAATCCTCTTCATAAGTAATGCTTGCAATTGTATTGATTATTGAATCAATAAAGAAATCTCTCTTCCTTACCCTGAGGACGTAGGCAAATTTGTCGCACCCCATTAATTCTTGTGTTTAATTTTCTTCCATTATTTTTATTGTTCTTCCTATTGGTAGTTCTTCTTTATTGCATCTGTGGCTTAAGAGTTCCTCAAGAGATTGTTGATCTGCGCATAACAATTGGTATCAGAGCATTCCAGGTTCGTCATGGAATCATTTGGTGATTCCAAGGGCATCAGTTGCTGGTTGGCGGAGATTGTGTGTCGATCTCGGATCAGAGTTGGAACTGTTTGTGGGATCGTATGTCGATCTCAAAACAGCGTGTGAAGTGCTCAAGGAATCAATTCAAGGGAGTAGATTTGTTCAGGAACTCTTCTAGAGTTTCGCGAGGAGGTAAAGATTCCATCTTTATCAAATTTGTTTTATCTAACTCCGTTTGTTTCCGCATTACTTTGAGGATCTAGTCAAGGGAGATGGCTGGAGAAGGTACATCGATGGAGAAATCCCTGAATCCTCATCCGTTGAGGATTGATGTGGTGAAATTCAATGGAACAAACAATTTTGGTATGTGGAGATGTGAGGTGATGGATGCACTGACGGCATCAAATCTCGAAGACACTCTACGATTGGAGAAGAAGCGAAACACAACCACTGAAGAAGATTGGGATAAGATGAACCAATCAGCGTGCGGCTTAATCAGGTTTTGTCTGACACAAGACATCAAGTATCATGTGTTGCACGAAACATCTGCGAGGCAGTTGTGGGAGATTTTAGAGAGAAAGTATCTGACTAAAAGCATTGAATCCAGACTGCAGCTGAAGAGCAAGCTTTATGGTTTTCAGATGAAGAAAGGATGCTCCATAAATGAACACTTGAATCGCTACGCGAAGCTTCTTACAGATTTAGTTAATGTGAATGTGGAGGTCAATGAAGAAGATAGAGCGGTAATTCTCTTGAACTCTCTTCCTACGGAGGATTATGAGACTTTTACTTTGACATTAATAAATGGTAGAAAATCCCTTAACTTTCATGAAGTGTCGGCTGCTCTTGTTAACTATGAGATGAGGAGGCAAAATAGACAATCTTCTCAGGCAAGCACATCAGCAGAGGCATTGGCAGGAAGAGGCAGAGGTTCAAATAGGAAGGGCAAAGGTGATCGTGGGAAATCGAAGTCCAGGCCAGGTTTTAGAGATCTAAAGAAGAACCAGTGTGCCTTCTGCAAAGAATTAGGGCACTAGAAAGTTGACTGTCCAAAGGCCAAAGGGAAGAAGAAGGAGTCAAAGACTAAGGCAAATCTTGCAAAGGTGGTCAGTACTCAAGTCAGTACCTCACAGGTAGGTGGATCGACTCGGACTTATCGGTATTTTCGTTCTCTGTCACTACTCTTATCATTGGCTACTCAGGATATAATGAGTGGAATTAGATACTGGTGCTACATACCATGTGTGCCCGAATAGGGATTAGTTTTCTAGCTTTGAGAAGTTAGAGGGATGTTCAGTTGTTATGGGCGACGATCATTCATGTACCATGGAAGGTGTAGGAACAATCCAGATCAAGATGTTCGATGGGATGATACGAGAACTGAAGGAAGTGAGGTATGTACCTTAACTGAAGAGAAATCTTATCTCTGTTGGAGCTTTGAAGACATTGGGTCTTGTGGTATCAATAAAGGATGGAGTCCTCAAGATGACCAAAGGCTCGATGGTGGTATTGAAGGCCCTTCGTCAGAACAATCTTTACTACTTGAAGGGTAGTACTATTACAGGGCAAGTGGCTACTTCTACTGATTCAGATGAAGACTCAACCAGGCTATGTCATATGAGACTGGGACACACAGGTGAAAAGTCTTTGCAAGCTCTTGAAAGACAAGGATTATTGAAAGGTGCCGGAACCTGCAAGCTGGAATTTTGTGAATATTGCGTCATCGGAAAGAAGACCATGGTGAAATTCGGCACAGCAACTCATTGCACTAAGGGGATTCTATATTATATTCACACTGATGTTTGGGGACCTACTAAGACTGCATCAATTGGAGGTAACCACTACTTTGTGACTTTCATTGATGATTATTTTAGGCGATGTTGGGTATATACCATGAAGCACAAATGGGGAGCCCTAGAATTATTTGTTGAGTGGAAGAGAAATTTAGAGAGAAGTACGGGAAGAAAAATCAAGGTCCTCTGTTCAGATAATGGAGGGGAATATAGGTCAGATCCTTTCCTTAAGCTATGTCGTGATAAGGACATGAAAGGCACTTTACAGTGAGGGAAATACCGCAACAGAACGGGATAGCAGAAAGGATGAACAAGACTTTGCTAGAGAATGTCCGTTGTATGTTATCTAATGCCAGTTTATCGAAGAATTTCTGGGCTGAGACTTTGGCATACGCTTGCTATCTTTTTAACAGGTTGCCTTCGTCTGCGATTGGAGGGAAAACTCCTCTAGAGGTTTGGTCTGAAAAAACTGCTCCTGATTATGATTTGCTAAGGGTATTTGGTTGTCCAGCCTATTATCATGTTAAAGAAGGTAAGTTAGACCCAAGAGTAAAGAAGGGATTATTCGTCGGATTCAAGAAGGGAATCAAAGGATTCAAAATCTGGGATTCTACGGACATGAAATTTTTCTTCAGCAGAGATGTCACATTTGATGAGGCTTCAATGTTGAAACCTAAGATCTCTCAGCAGGTGGAGATGGTCAAGAGCAAAGAAGTATCGCAGCAGGTGGAGAATGATGCTAATCCACTATCTCTAGAAAGTTCAGTATCTATGAGGATCATACCTAGGGTGACACAAGGTATTGATCAAGTAGCTAAGGTAGATGCTGATGATGAAGAGGATCAAGAACAGATCATGGGTGATGTTCATAATTCCAGTGCAGTTAGAAGACCAAGGAGAAACACGCGTAAACCAGGTTGCCTCACTACAGATATGGTTGCTGCTTATACTCTTCCGGTCGTTGAAAAGGCTATCCCGTCCACCTACCGAGAAGTTGAAATCAGTTCAGAGTCGAAGATGTGAAAAGAAGCCATGAAAGAAGAGATGAAGTCTCTATACAAAAATGACACTTGGGAACTCACAAGGTTGCTCAAAGGAAAGAAGGCAATTGGCTGTAAGTGGGTGTACGCAAAGAAGTAGGGATCTCTTAAAGAAGACATGGTGTGCTACAAGGCCAGTGTGCTACAAGGCCAGATTGGTAGCTAAAGGCTATGCACAAAGAGAAGGAATTAAGTACAACGAGGTATTTTCTCCTATTGTAAAGCATTCTTCAATCGTATCTTATTGGCTCTAGTAGCACAATACGAGTTGGACCTTGATCCACTCGATGTAAAGACCGCCTTTCTCCATGGCGATCTGGATGAAGAGATCTATATGTCTCAGCCGACAGGGTTCAAGACTGCAGAAAAAGAAAACATGGTGTGCAAGTTTAAGAAATCGTTGTATGGATTAAAACAGTCTCCTAGACAATGTATAAGCGTTTCGACAGCTTCATCAGAGGGAAGAGGTACACACGTAGCCATTATGACCATGTGTGTATTACAACAAGCTACCTACAGGAGAATATATCTATTTACTATTATATGTAGATGATATGCTTATTACTTCAAAGTCTAGATCTACAATTGATACACTGAAAAAGGACTTATCTTTTGAGTTTGAGATGAAGGATCTTGGTGAATTAAAGAAGGTGCTAGGCATGAAAATCACACGTGACAGAAGGAGTGACAAGGTGAGCTTGACACAGAAGGGGTATTTAAAAAAGGTACTTCAGAGGTTCAATATCGACAATGATACGAAATCTGTAAGTACACCACTGGCTCCTCATTTCAAATTATCTGCCACTATGTCTCCAAAGACTGTTGAAGAACGTGAGTACATAACTCGCGTCCCATATACTAGCGCAGTTGGTAGTCTGATGTATGCAATGGTGTGTACACGATCAGATTTGTCACAAGCTGTTTCCATGGTTAGTAGGTATATGCATGATCCTGGATAGGGTCATTGGGAGGCAGTGAAGTGGATTCTACGGTACATTAAAGGTACCATAGATGTTGGATTGGTATTCGAGAAGGATTCCACAAGGAAGCAGGACTGTATCGGATATGTTAATTCCGATTATGCTGGTGACCTCGACAAACGCCGGTCCACCACGGGGTATGTATTTACATTATCTCAAGTACCGGTTAGTTGACGCTCTATTCTACAGTCTACCGTTGCATTGTCTATTACAGAGGCCGAGTACAAGGCCATGACGGAGGCAATGAAGGAGGCAATTTGACTTCAAGGATTGCTTGATGACTTGGGGATTGATCAGGATCTACTGAAGATCAATTGTGATAGTATGAATGTTATTTATTTAGCCAAGAACCAGGTGTATCATGCACGGACGAAGCACATCGATGTCAGGTTCCACTTTGTTCGGGAGATTCTAGATGATGGTGATATTGAGTTACTGAAGATTCACACAACGGAGAATCCCGCCGATATGCTTACAAAGGTGGTGTCAGGAGTAAAGTTTACACATTGTAAAGTATTGCTCCATATCCTTCATGTTGAATGAGCTTGTTGAAGCTCCTTTGGATGAACTACGGATGGCTTGATCCCTTAGGCAGGGTACGTAGGCAGCCACACTGGTGCAGTCACTTTCGAGTCGACAGATCCTATGTTAAAGTTCGGCTCAGATTTGATAAATGTTCACCGAGATGGAGAATTGTAGGAAGAGAGAGGAAGTCGAGGAAGTCGACGACGAGGAAGCCAAGGCAAAGAAGAAACAGCAGCAGCAGACACCGGTCGACCGGTGTGCACCAACGTGCACAGGCCATCGCGGTCGACCGCGGAAGAAGAACCGTCGACCGCCCGGTCGACCGACTGACATGGCTTTACTCTCAGTTAGGCGCGGTCGACTGGCACGGTCGACCGGGACTTGGACCGGTCGACCGACAGTCGGATCTGGACTGAATTCGAAAAGTGTTCTAAATTGGAAACGAATCCAATAAGAAATCTGATTCTTCTAGGGTTCCTTGGGTATAAATAGAGGAAAGAATCCTCTTCATAAGTAATGCTTGCAATTGTATTGATTATTGAATCAATAAAGAAATTTCTCTTCCTTGCACCGAGGACGTAGGCAAATTTGCCGAACCTCATTAATTCTTGTGTTTGGTTTTCTTTCATTATTTTTATTATTCTTTCTATTGGTAGTTCTTCTCTATTGCATCTGTGGCTTAAGGGTTCCTCAAGAGATTGTTGATCTACGCACAACAAAGCTGACCTCAGTGGCCAGGAAGAGGACCGCCGGGTTGGCGATCTCGAGGCGCTACTTGATCGTCAGAGATCCCTTGGTGGCGAGCTCGCGGTACTTGTCGAGGATATCTTTTGACATCACCGTGTACTAGGTCTTCACCGTGGTGGTTTTGCCTATGAAACTGTAGTTTGTTAGAATATGTGTCGCATTCAGTCAAACAATATTGTATAGAAAATAACTGCTTGTTAAATTTAGTAAGTTTAAAATATATCTTATCATTAACCAATCTGCCTCACTTAGGGGAGTTAACTGGGTCGGGTCGGGCTGCCCACGGCCTAGGCACAGTGGGCCAGTAGGCGGAAGGACCGAGCCCGTCACGCCTGGTTAAATTGTGGTAATCCGGCTCGGGCCCGGCGCTGGCCCGTGACTCGGGTGACCTGGATCCAGGCCAGACCAGATTTTAAAAAAAATAAAAAACAATTTATTGAATATTAAATAATATTGTTTTCTTGTTTTTACACAAATGTCTTGTGGGTTAGTATTCATTGGGCTTTTGTAGTTGAGGTGAGATCATGCGTTTGAATCCTGAAATTTATAAATAATTTTTTATATTTTATTTGATTGGTGGAGTGGGTTGCTGGTGGCGGACGGGGGCGGCGAGCGGTGGCGGACGGCGAAAGCACGTCGGAAAAGCCAGGCTGGGACGGGCCGGCCCGGGTGGGCCGTGCCAGCGTCCATGCCAACACCCATGCCCGGGCCTAGCACGTGCCAGGCCCAGGCCAGAGCCTGGCACGGCCCGAGTGGGCCGTAGGCCACCTTTGGCGGACCCGGGGCCGGCTCGGGCCTTACTCGGACCCGGAACGGGTCTGGCCCGGGTCCTACCAAGGCCGGGCCCGTGTGGGTTGCCGAGCTAATCCGGCCCACTTGACACCCCTAGCCTCAATGCACATCTACTAACGAAATGCTTCACAATATTGTAAATAAAATATTGTATATTAAATTTAGTAAGTTTAAAATATATTTTTGTTATTAACCAATCTGTCTCAGTGCACATATCCTAAAAAGATGCTAGCATAGACGCTCGTGTTTCTCCTTCACAACGGGGTCCTCGCAACTGGTGTCGTGGAGTTAGCCCTTGACAAGGCGGTCCTGGCGGAGGACTCAACAAAGCCAGGACGGTGGCCTTGCCTCTTTGGCCGACTATGCTTACATAATTTGATTTTTTTTTTTTTAAATCTCATGAATTCGCTGTCGACTGGTACCGCTGATCGACTCCAGGATTTTTAATTAACAATGGGGATGAATTTTATGAATCTAATTTTACAGCACCATTTAGGGTGATACTTTCTATTTTTAAGAATTTTAGAGATTTTTCTGAATTAATCAAATTTATCAAATTAAATAATAATATAAAAATCTTTTTCCTTTCCTCTCTCTCGCCCCCCCCCCCTCTACTCTTCTGCGCTCTCCATCTCACTGCCCTCTCTCCCCCCCCTCCCTTCTCCCTATAAATCTCTCTTACTCACACTCTGCCTCACTTTCTCTTTCTTTTTCTTATCTCTCTTTCTCTCTCCCCCTCACAGTCTCTCTCTCATTCTCTTTCTCATACCCTCTCTCTACCCACTCTCTCTCCCTCTCTGCTCACTACCGACTGAGAGGCCGGCCGCCGACGCCAACCTATTCTCCTTCTCTCTTTCTTTCACTCTCCGCCCCACCTCACTCTCTCACTGTCTCTCTCTCTCCTCTCTCACTCCCTCGTTATTCCTCTCTTCCTCCTCCTTTATCCTCGCTAATCAGTGCCACCTAGATCGCCGCATCGTCGGCCAACCCGTCGCGGCGCGCTACCCTTGGCCGCAGCCGCCCCCAGCCACATCCCTCACTCTCTCTCTCTCTTTCTCTCCCTTTTTATCTTTCTCCTTCTCTCTCCTCTCTCCCCATCGTCGCTGATCGACCGACCACTGCCGCTGGTAAGCCGTCAAGGCCAGCCCTGGCACTGCTCTCTCTCCTCTGCTCGTCGCTCTCGATCTTCCCCCTATTGGATACAAACCTGCACCCTACAACCCGACCCGTTAACCCATCAACCCAATACTCAATCAATTAAACTATTGGGTTTGGGTTATCGGCTCTGAACCCAACCCAATAGCGACCGACCCACATCCAATAAAGGCAAAATTGCATAAAATCCCTGCTAAATAAAGTTATTACATTTCTAAATTACAAATTTATCCCATTTATATTAAGTTAGTATTCGGCAATATCTTGACCATTCAGAGTTCGATTTGGACGATTCTTAAGCCGTTGCGATCATAGGAAAGAGAGCTACATTCCTATAATAACTATGTGAGTGTTTATAAATTATATTTTAACACGTTGAGTAAAAATTAATTTATTGATTTATTTAATAAACTGTAATTATTTTCCAATAAATCAACTAAATAGTAAATTATCATAATTAAAATATGTGTGAATGCTTTTTAAATATATTCAATAAAATAATATTTTATTGTGATTTTTCATTTAATATAAAATATAGATGAATTATCTATATATTGAGTAACAGTTGATAAAGAAACTCCAGATTAATAAATTGATAATTTTTAATATGGTTGTGAATAGTTTGAAAATGAATAATTGTACATAATTACTTTGTGATATCAATCATGTCAATATTATTGAAAATATTGGAACAAACATTGATATATTGACACATGTTCATGTTAACGACATTACCCTGATAATGTCATTGTTACCTGACTCATGAAAACAAACACTGTTATACTGAACACGTGTTTCTATTATATTGTATGTGCATTTCTGTATGTTTGTTTTATGATATTGGACATTATTATTTCATATTCATGTATCACCGTTACATGGACCCCCTCAAGTATATGACCTGACAGTTCCTATATCACTGTTATTGACATGTTATTGACATGACACTCTTGTTGTCTGATTTTATTGGTTACTGATATACGATGCGTGGAACTAAGTATCACGTGGAGCTAATTCTACACGGAGTAAAGTATCACATCACATGTATGCATGGTGGGGGCCACCTCTTGAATTTGTGGGAGCCACCTCTTGAATCCATAGGGGCCAGCTTTAGAATCCCATATCTCCTATTTCATGTCATCTTGTTTAATGATATAAATACTACTCATGTTATGCTGGTACATACTACATGCACTGTTACTGTTCTTGCTTCTCTTTAAGTTCATTTATGATAAACATAACATGGGGAGACTTGACGGTTGACTAGATCTTGTCGGGTGGATGTCCTTAGATGTATATTTGTCCCTTCCACGGGAGACAGGGTAGTGTTAACTATTACATGTGTGCGCGCGCGCGCGTTCACATGTTCAAGGAGCAACATGTTCACGTTCGCCTTTGCGGGCAGTCCCTTAGTCTTCAGCAGCCAAGGGAATCATGGCAGGCCGTAATCTCGAATATATACGGGATACATTCACCCGATCAGAGCTCTTTGACCTTTAAGTTTACAATTAACATAATAAAATGGCATGAACAGTGATAACGTCAGAAACGCTTGCTATTTGATTACTCTCTCATTCAAATAATGGCACTCGTATGTCATGTTCGTATGAGTTCAGCTGGAGTACGGGCTCCAGTATGTACTGCTAGTGGTATGTGACATTGGAGGAGATTGATAAAATATCAAGTAATACTGATTGTTATTATTATATAATTTTAATATATCGCTCTTCACCTGCATGATATCCTGTATGTGTATACTATATTAAACTTCTTGATTCTCTTGTTTACTAGCACGTTACTACGTATGTATATTCTGCACTCCATATATTCTTTGCAGACACACTATTCTAACTATAACATGATTATTCTTGTGTAAGTATACATATAAATCACTGATACTATTTATACCACATTTATTATTAGTTTAAAAATAAATATGAAATAATGTATTCTTTATATATATATATATATATATATATATATATATATGAGAAAAATGTATATCAGCCCGCGGGCTGAGAGTACTCTCTCAGCCTGCGGTGACGTGGCTCAATTTGTCACCTCACTGACTTGCGGCCCGCTTTTAGGAAGAAGTTAAATTATCAAATACCCCTTTCGATAACTTTTCCTTATTGTTTATTATTATTTTCCCCCCCTTTTATTTTGCCGCTCTTTATAGGATATAAATTACTTTTCGCCCTATTTCTTTACCTCTTTTTTGAAAGATCTAGTTTCTCCTTTTCAGCCTGCGATAAAAATTTTTTTGAAAATATAAAATCTTTTCAGATCAATTTTTTCAGCCTGCGATAAAATTCTACTTTATAGTTTAATTTTTTTGTATATAATGTAGTCAGAGTCTTTGATCGCATTGTACATTTAAACTGCGACCTTAGTCAAAGTCTTTGGTCGCAGTGTACATGGTTAAATGCGACCAAGGTCGCAGTGTTGTTATTGATAAAGATGGCCAGCAACTGCAATCTAGGGTTGCATTATATGGACTGCGACTTTGGTCGCAGTACGTTAAGTAATTAATTTTTTTGTATATAATGTAGTCAGAGTTTTTGGTCGCATTGTACATTTAAACTGCGACCTTAGTCAAAGTCTTTGGTCGCAGTGTACATGGTTAAATGCGACCAAGGTCGCAGTGTTGTTATTGATAAAGATGGCCAGCAACTGCAATCTAGGGTTGCATTACATGGACTGCGACTTTGGTCGCAGTACGTTAAGTAAGTGTTGTTTTATTAAGTGTTGTTTTGGATTAAGTCATTTTTTGAATCTAAATGAAAAATGAAAAGTTGTCTGTTGTCTGATGCGACTTGGAGTCACTCCGTGAGACGCGACCTGTCATAAAGATTTTATTAGATCTTTTAACGTCAAGTCTACGTTGACGAACCCGCACCATTCGTTGTTTCCCGAAGCGGTTGTCCATGCGTCGGCTCTTCATTGGGTTTAGGCGTTAATGTCTTTTAATGCCAAACCGGCGCTGGCAGTTGGAGACCATTAATGCCGACGATGCTGATTAATGAACAATTAATTATGGTTATTATGGGCTGCCTATAAATAGGTCTCACCCTCTCCCTTTAACAGCCCATAATTAGACTGTCATCATTCGAGAGCAATTGCTCTGAGAATTTCTGCCTTCTTCAGAGTCTCTAACAGGGGCCTGCCTCCATGGATGAAGATGACCCTATGGACGAACTTGATCGATGTTCGTCCACAAGGGAAGGAGTCATAGACCTCATCGTCCGCAAGAGAATAAGTCATGGTCCTCGTCGTGCGCAAAAGAATAAGTCATGATCCCTGACGAGGACTTAAGTCTCACCGAGATCTGCTCTGACTTGATGCACCAGTCAAGCTTGCTGATAACGGATGGTCAGAGTGGGTATGGCGGCGGGGGATGTGGTGGATATAGTGCTGGGTAGCATACCTTGTGAGGTCTCACAACCTCCTCTCTTACCCCAGAAGTGACATCGAGGAAACTCCATGCTCACTGGATAACCTTCTGGTGAAGAGATGTTCATCAACGAAAGATCGTATCCCGGCACTTTGGAGGGTCAGTTGGAATCGGAGGATTATGCTGCCACCAGACCTCAAGAAGAAGATTGCTCTTAATCAACAAGAGCTCTTTTTTTTTATGTTTAGTCTTCTTGGCTCTTTTGATGTTTAGTCTTCTTTGTACTGCTATATTGTAACACTCAATCTTATTGTATAAGAGAGCGTTTTGTATCATTTTCACATGCCTGGAGATAAATGTCTGGACATAAATAAAAAGACCTCAATAACACCACTGCTCTTAGTCAACAAGGGATCTTTTTGATGTTTAGTCTTCTTTGTACTGCTATATTGTAACACTCAATCTTATTGTATAAGAGATCGTTTTGTATCATTTTCACATGCCTGGAGATAAATGCCTGGACATAAATAAAAAGCATATTTATTTTTTTTAATAAACTACGAACTTGGTCGCAGCCATGTATTGCAAACAAAACAACTATGACCATAAATGACTCTGCGACCAAGGTCGCATAAGATACATTGCAAACAGTAACTACTGCGACCAGGGTCGACACTGCGACCAAAGACTGCGACTAAGCAACTGCTGCGGTGACGTGTCACCTCGTCGCAGTGTTGTTGTTGATTAAGACTAAAGACCAGCAATAGCGACCAAGATTGTAGATTATTTTTTTAAGACTGCGGCCATCAACTGCGACCAATGTCGTAGTGTTGTTGTTGATTATTTATAAAGACCACCAACTGCGACCAAGGTCGCAGTGATGTTGTTGATTAAGAGTAAAGACCAGCAACTGCGACCAAGGTCGCTGTGTATTTTATTAAGACTAAACACCAACAACTGTGATCAAGGTCGCAGTTTATTTTATTAAGACTACGGTCGTTTATTTTATTAAGACTACGGTCAGAAACTGCGACCAAGGTAGCAGTGTTGTTGTTGATTAAGACTAAAGTCCAGCAACTGCGACCAAGGTCGCAGTGTATTTATTAAGTCTGCGTCCAGCAACTGCAACCAATGTCGCAACCTTTCATTTTAAAAATTTATAAGGGTGAAGTAATATAATTATTAACTGCGTCCATGGTCGCAGTATATTCGTTTAGCGTAAAATATTTAAAATGAAGGTTTGTAACAATTGTACAGCATTTCAACCAAGACATAGTAGTAAAAAATGTAATTCACACAATTAACTTTAGAAAACAGATTTATATATATTTAAAAAAAAAACAAAATACAATTTTTTAAACTTCTAATCCTCGTCATCACCATCGTAATGAGAAAGAAGTTTGCGACTTTGGTCGCAGTACTGAAGGAGGTCGCATTGCTATACGATAGCATGTTTCCTCCGGTATTCTTTATTCTGTATTAAGTATGCGACCATGGAATATTTTTTTTACTTTTCAATACTAGAAGTCGCAGTCGTCATATAAAAGGGGTATTTTTGTCAATTTGTTTCACGATTGTTTAGGCAGGATTTTTTGATTTTTTTGGCGCCCACACTCTGCGACCGATGTGTGGCATATATTCAGCCACGTCCCGCAGGCTGAGAAACTCTCTCAGCCTGCAGGCTGAGGTACAGTAAGCCATATATATATATATATATATATATATATATATATATATATATATATATATATATATATATATATATATATATATATATATATATATATATATATATCTTCCCTATTGACATCATTATTATTTTAATCATGTATTGTATAATATTGTAAAGGTAACACTGTTGTAACATACTGGGAATTAATAATGTAATAGTACAGATATAATTATTGTTATATATATACCAATCGTTGGTATAATTATGATGTTTTACTGTTATTTAATCCTGTATTATTGTTATCATGATTGTAATACTATTATAATATATTATTATTGTTTCTCTCATTTTATCACTCACTGGTCGCTTTCTGACGACCCTGAGGTTGCTTACTCAGGTTGGAGATTCTAGATTTCGTAGTTCCTAATACTTCATGAAATAATAGTAGGAGACTCGTCATCTTTATTATTTATAGGTATTTTTATTATTTTGTCTTTACTTCTTATTTATTCATGTTTTCATATCTATCATGATCACTGACCATTTTTGCAGGTGTTCTTATACTTATTTAACCTGAGATTTTTGTGTATATTGCATTTATTTTCTGTACTGAGGCTTAGCGCGATACGTGTGATATTTTCCTTACGTATATACATTGTCAATTCTCGTCGCGTCCCTGCTATAGCGTATTTTTGAAAGCAGAGCATGATAAATAAGAACATTAGTTCAAATAGACAAAAAATTTATTAAAACTCAATAATTCCTACAACCACTGAGTATTAGTATAAACAGACAGAGTAACAAAAAAAATTAGATTATAGAGTGAGGTACGCATAAAGTGAATCTCCTTGAGACAATTATGTCCCAGTTACGATGCATACGGGATAATAGACACTGATCTTCTAAGATACAACACTCTTTCACGTGTTCTGCACAGAATTTCGCAAAACACGTACAATCGAATCAAAGTTGACACGTACCTTCGACTTGTTCAAAGAACGGAAGTAAGAAAAAGAACATAGACCAAAAATCAAAATTTAGACAGAATTCTGAAAGGAATTCAATAAAATATCCTTAAACTCATTTATTCTTGTGGTAGTTGTTATTCTGAGTTTTTGAGGTGATTCATTTTGGAGTGCCTTTATATAGGAATTCGGAGGAAACTTTTCGGAGTAGACACATCCGTTAGATTGAAATGGGCACAGTCCTTCCGAACAGACAGACACATCTATTCAGTTAGTAAGGGCACAATCGTTCCGAACAGACACATATGTTCGGCCGAAACGGGTTGTCCCTGAACAAACACATCCATTCAGTCGGAACGGGTGCAGCCGTCCCGAATAGACATGTCCGTTTGCCGAATAGACACATCCATTCGCATACCACTTTCAATGTTAGACTAAAGAGTTTTCACTGTTTTTGGTCTCATTTTATTCTTGTTTTAAGCTAACTTCCGACTTGAATATCCCATTTATTCAGAAACGGAATTGAACGTGTGAATATACTACGTTCATCGCCAATGGAAGGAGAACACATTCCAACCATCTCCCGCGCATTCCGAGCAGTGGGTTCCGTCAAAATTCAGCTCGAATTTTCTCAAAAACTCACTTGGTTAATTGTGAATTTCCATTTCTTGATAAGGAAAACAATCGTGTAGTCTCAAAATTTTGATTACAGTGAACTATAGAACAATCTATTATCTATTATTGGGAGATGCATGTTGAGTAAAGTTTTAGAAGATTGAAAACATTTGTAGCCACCTGTGTTGACTCTTGGGTGATTTGGTGACTTTTTTTCTTTCAATCTTACTCGTTTTTCTAGGTCTAAATGCTAATCGTCATGCATACATGTAGAAATCTTTCAATATTATGTTTGTTACTGCTTTTTTTTTTCTGCTAATTAAGGGAGAGAGAGGGGGGGATGTGAACTGTGGACCTCGTAAGTGAGCAAAACTCTTAACGAACCCAGAGTTGTCACTGGGCGCATGCGGGAGACTTATGTTTGTGACTGCCAAGCAAAAGTTTGAGCAACATACTCTTAAAGCTAGAAATTCAGAATACCAAATGCAAATGCTCTCTATCAGCAGAGGATTATAAGAAAGCCAAGGGTGCGTGATGCTAACAATAAGGAGACGAGAGATCAAATTGAGGATTCATTATTTTTATAACAGCACCAATACTAACTTTGCAACTGTCATATCTCAAATAATTCTCGTGTAACGCGCAGAATTTATCGGCTTTGATTCAATCCATTCCACACACAATTCTTGAGTGAGAGAACACACCGATCTCACACTCTTTGGACTTACATAAAGCATTATATAAAGTTCCCATAAGAATGGCAAGAAATAGCAGACAATGCAGAACTTGCACCACAATAAGCTCAGCATCTAATCATCATGACAAACAGGTCTACATTCATAGAGAATTTGAAATTGAGCAGTAAACTGACATAATAAGCAGATTCCATATAAAATACAACAATTGTTCCTTGACAAATAACCAGTCATCCTTCAAACAAAAATATGTAATGCTCAATCATGATTACATAAGTTCTGCATTCAGCAATGGACACCTTGTTCTCAGCTATAAATAGCATCTAACCTTGTTCATTGTAAATATTACCACATCTTGGGAGCAACACTTAGGGTTGCATGGTGTTTATATCCTTCCATGATGAACACACGTACACATGGCAGCACGAAAGCTTTTCATAGTCTGGAAACCCTGAACTGCTGCTTGAGCACAGGGCGGACGTACTCGTGATATCCATCTGCCACATCTGAGTCATTCAGTGGGTCCTTCCACGCTGTCTCATAGAGATTCGGGTACACATTTCCATCGTAGCGACCCAAAACCGACCCCAAATAATGATCGGTGTAGTTAAACGCATCAACAAGTGCAATAGCATTGGACGGAGCTGCAAGGCACCAAGAAGAAATAAAACTCAAGGAAACACAGTAAGAGGAGGGAAACTTCTTGAAGGAGAAATATTTTGCCTGTTACAAGTCTGCTAAAGAAAATGAACGGTATAGATATATTACCATGGCTTCAGCCACAAGCCAAATATGCACACTTGCAGCAAATGAGAAAAATATTTTTTTAAATTTTGATTTAATATTTTAAGTAGAACCAAACAACTGGAATTAGTGTTCAGGAAAATGTATAGCACTGCAGAAAGTAATAATACATACCTGAGAATATAGAGCACGCAGCTGGTCATTCGCTAGGGCACCTTGCTTGGGTGTAATGCAGCTAGTTGAGAGAAAGTCTCCAAGATGCTTGTGTAGCAGGGAAAGAGCATAAATGTTGCAGAGAATCTGGAGTTGTTCTTTAATTCCGTCTCCCTCTATGTCTTGTTGCACCTTCTCAATGAACCTGGGAAACCAGCAAAAATTGGAATCAAGTTACAGGTTAGCAATCAATGATGGAGTTGACTTATCTTAATCCTGTAATATCCTAATTAAGAAAGCTTTGAGTTCTAATTTTTCACTGTTGTGCTCAATGAATAGTTTAGATTCACAATGGCAGAGCCAGAGGTACTACTCACAAAAGGCGCAAATGATATGACAATTGTTCGTGTGTGTGTGTGTGTGTGTGAGGTAAATCTGGGGTATCCCAGAGGCGTCTCCACCCTCATCCTAAGGAAACTTGGTGGTCAACAAACCCTCCAGACTAATACCCAATATGTCATTGAGAACGGGATTCGAACCGGCGCCCGTTTGGGAGCAAACCAATTAACTTACCGTTCTGCCACTCTCTCGTGGGGGGGGGGGGGGTGGGTGTGTGTGGGTGTGTAGAGAGAGAGAGAGAGAGAGAGAGAGAGAGAGACTTGTGTCATTCCGGAACGAGACCGAATCCTTCCCACTCAAATACAACCCTACGACATCCGAATGCAAGACATTAAAAATCAAAAATCATGTATTTTGAATACTTTTTGCACATCCATCAAGTAGGTATAAAATGGACGGCCGAAATAGCGAGTTGGTTAGTTTAACGGTATAGAATATTTGAAATCTAATAAAAATTGATATGTGAGAATTTTTAAGTGTCTAGATCATGGTGAAATGGTCGGATCAAGAATTTGTATGTCTAAAGATGTAGATTTAAGCATTATGCTATTTTCGGCCGTCCATTTTTTGCGCCTACTTGATGGATGGGCAAAAATATTTAAAATACATGATTTTTTATTTTTAGTTACTTGAAATAATGTAGATCAACTTCAATGGAATGGAACCTGCATTCGGATGTCGTAGGTTTGTATTTGAGTGGTAAGGATTCGGCCTCGAATCCTTACAGAATGACACAAGTATATATATATGACACAAGTATATATATAATATATATATATATATATATATATAGAGAGAGAGAGAGAGAGAGAGAGATAGACTTGTGTTCTTCCAAAAAGATTTGAGGCAGAATCCTTCCCACTCAAATTCAACCATGCGACATTTGAATACAAGATCTACTCCGTTGAACTTGATCTATATCATTTCAAGTAACTATAAACCAAAAATCAAGTGTTTTGAATACTTTTTGCCCATCCATCAAGTAGGAAAAAACAGAAGGCCTAGAAAGGTATCTCTCTACATACATACATACATACATATTCAAATTTTAGTTCTCGTGGAAATTAAAGGCTTTCCTAACCAAACATACGAATTGAAAGTAACAATAGGCTTTTATAAAAGAATACTATTCAATAATTGAATAATGCACATGATCAGTTAACTTGATGTGTGACTATCCAAGTTAACTGAACTGATAGATCGAAGAACTTCATTCTAGAATTTCTTGTAAAAATAGGAGCTAGAGAGCTCTATCATTAGGCCCGTACACGGAAGTGACACAAAGGAGATTGCGGCCCACCCTACCTTTTAGTCGGACCGAAAGGGTGAATTGGGTTGACTTGTGCTATTTTCTCAAAGAATTTGGAATTCCATCCAATAAGTTGTCCCACGACGGCACCAACAGAGTCTAGCACAACCCATTCATCAATTTTGGATCCCCCAATGGCGCAAAGAAGGTGAGCATAATTTTGTCTCTTGAAGAGCCACCAAGTCACAAACATAAAGGTATATGAAGTCCCTAAGTTTGGTGCATTTAGTAGGCTCACCAAGGCCCCTTATATTTCAATTTAATATAATCATCAAGATGTTGGATCCCAAACTAAACGGACCAAATCAAATTTTTAGGACACGGCTCTGTTCCAAGGATTGGAGGCAGGTGATGGCAAGTTGTGGTTCTTCAGGCAATTCATACCTATTTTGAGTGGTGAGGATGAATATTTCATGGTCTGAGAAAATGGAGAATGATGGTTCATTGAGGATGTCAATGGTGCCGAGATCACTTCAGTCGATTATCGGTGCTAGCAGTGATGGAAACAGAGGAGATTTCGAGAGGTTTCTTCTGCCCCACTCTCTAAATTCTGTCCTCAATTGATGAGGGGTCTTTGGCCAGTCTACCACTTCGTCGGATGAATAGAAGGGGTTTGGGAGGGGGTGCGGTGTGTGACTTCCGGCGGAGGTTTTAGTTCGAGAAGGTGGGGGAGCGGGTTGGGTAACATATGACCAGAAATTGGAGGTTCGGGAGGGTAGCCCGATGTTGAAGGGTCATAAGCAAGTTGGATTGGGGGGGATAATTGAGATTCGAGTGTCTGCAACTCGCGTTTCTTGAGTTGGGGTGGGGGATGCAACGTTATCTAAAGAGGCCAAGGGGGATGGTGGCTCAAGGATGGAAGATGGCGGTAAAGGAGAGGGCATAGTTGACAGCCTGAAGTTGGGGGAGGAAGATGGATAAAGCGATGATGGAGAGAGGTTTCAGCGGGAGCAAGGGAGGAGATGGCGGTAAAGGGGAGAAGGAAGTGGATGGCTTGATGTTGGGCAGCAGAGCAGGGGAGGGGAGAGTAATGGGCTTATGGCCTGGCCCAGGTCCAAGAATAGAATTCAAATTTGAGTTTAAACCATTGGGGGTCCCACCAGCAGGTTTAAGTGCTTCAAAGACCAAGGGATCAAGCTGCGACAGCGGAGGTGGAAGGGTGCAGGCGTGAATCTCAATGGAAACTCAATCAACGGAACCAATGGAAAGGTTCATAATTTTTCGTTAAATAAAACATTTTTTTTATATGCAATGCTCCATTCAAGTAAATCGAATTGGTAGGTTGTTGAATTTGAAAATGAATCAAGATGTTGAGGAGTTAGATGATTGATGTTCAACTACTAAATAACTTTGAGTGGGTATTTACTATCTAAAGGTTGTCTATGGACTGGTCAAGCCCAAATCAATTTGTTCCCATCCCCATAGAATTCCAGGTTCACCAAGCAAGCCCACCGGATATCCAAGAGTCAATAAATTTGCATCATAATCAGGAATGTAAAAATTCAATATCTGAAAGAAGTTTAAAAGAAAAATAGACTAAAAACTTACTTTGATACAATAATCAACTGGCAGTGAGCCACTGCCGCCTCCACTAAATCAGCAGAAAGCTCTGCAAAGCCTGCATAAAACATAGGAAGTGAGCATACATTTATGGGAAATTACTTGCCATGCAAAAGAATCAGTAACTTGAAAGACAGAGAATTAACTGACATTCAGTTTCTATTCAGAATGGTACTAGACCGTTAATCAGGAAGACCTTAGATAGGGGCAATCATGCATATGCGTGCATCATGCACGTGTGTGTGTGTGTGTGTGTGTGTGTGTGTGTGTGTGTGAGAGAGAGAGAGAGAGAGAGAGAGAGAGAGACCATCTTCTGGCTTGGTGCTTTGGCAACATTCTGGGCACAATTAATGGCCAGCCTAACAGCCCTGGCTTCAAATGCTTCCAGTATGAAAGCCGGATTCAACCAGTCCTCCGCTGTACAAACCAACACATATGCACTGAGAAACAGTAGGTCTCTGAATATAAGGAATACTATGAGATGCAAGTTAACCCAATAAAACATAATTCTAGTCTAAGATAAAAGGTTTACAATCAACAGATTATTAAAACCCTCAATGCTCTAAAATCATCATCATCAATGTACCATTGCTACTTTAAGTAAATACTTGAACATGAGCCATTTGGGATAAGATGTACCTTGACGAACATTAGAACGGCACTGCATTAGGTGTTCTGCCCTCCTAATGTACGCTGTGGTACCAGCTGGCTTTTTTCCAGAACCTAGCTGAGAAACGGTCTTCACAAGAAACCTCGCAACCTTCAAAAGTGCAACAAACCAGTTCATTAGCTCAGCATATGTTGAAAACATCAATGCAACTCTAAAATTTTACAAGGAACATAATGATCACTATAACACTTTCTTCATATGTTCTGAAAAACAGGACCTACAGTTTACAATGACAAACAAATACTAACAAGTGACACTCAAGGATAGACATTTAATACAATGTTTTTAAAACAAGCTGACTAGTCTACCAGGGCCATAAACCAAAGCCTAGCCTGGAAACAGCCTTAGATAGCATTAGGCTGCTAAAAGCTCTTCAAAAATTTTGGAACGCACGGTGAGTGGCTAAATCAATGTGCATAATAATGTGTTTCATGTATCAAAAAATTATGACATAATATTTCCAAAACCAATCTTACAAGATGTGTGTGCTATTATGCATTTCTATGGCACATACTGCGTGTATGCAGTCAATTTCTAATAGCAATTATTTAAATTGAAATAAAGTGAATGCAACAAAATAAAATAAAATAAAAGTCACAAATTCAGAAAGAATAGAGGAAGATGTAAGTTCACCTAGAGGGGGGGTGAATAAGTGATGGCTAATCTAATGGTCACTTAAAGATGAATTATGCAAATAATGCGGAAGCTAAAAACATTTATGACCAAATTAAAACTTTTACACTATACACTATGTATAACACAAGAGTGTTGCCGAATTCCCCGTGAAGGGCTCTGGACAAACTCCTCTAGATTCCCTTGAATGGGTTGAGGTGCCGCGTTGGCTCTCTGGTTGAATACAAGTGTTAGTCACAATCCCAAGCAATATATCAATTAAGCACAAATGAATATATCAAGCATATAAAGATAGACAATAATTGAATGCAAGATATAAACAAGAGACAAAGAGAGAGAGAGAGCAATCGCAAACACAAGGGTATGTTTCGAGGTTCGAGCACACTTGCTCTACATCCCCGCCTTCGACACACGAAGGATTTCCACTATGCAAGGTCCCAATGGATCTCTCCTCGGTGCCGCAACACCTACAAGCCCTCGGACTCCCTAGTCCCGTACACACCGCAAGCCACCGGCTCGCCGAGGCCGCACCTCGTACAACAAGTCCGCACCCGAACTCGAAACAACGCGGACACACACGTCCGCCTCCTCAAAGTACAAGAAATGATCTCTTGGTGATCTAAACACTTGATCACCAATAAAAACTCTCACTACAACACACCTATAGGATGTATAATCAATGGTTGCTCAAGTGTGGTGTGAGAAAATCAAGGATGTGAAAAGTGGAGGAAAAACTCAAGAAATCTCTTTAACACTCTTTATAAAAACTTCCCTTTAGATAGGAAATATTTGCTCACTATTTTGTGGAGAAAACTCTTCTAAAAGTCTGGGAAAAACTGGCTCTAAGAGACTCCAAAATCTTATTGCAAAACAATGATAAGACCCCCAATTTATAGGCCAGAAAAATATAGCTGTTGGGATCTGTCAGTACTGCCGGTCGACCGGCCGGTCGACCGCCAACGGTCGGATTTCTGACCGTTGGAGCTACGGTCGACCGGTGCGGTCGACCGAACTTTCCAGAGAGCACTGCTCTCTGGAGCGGTCGACCGGCACGGTCGACCGTCCAACAGTACACACAGGCGTGCACGTCTGTGCACGTCGGTCGACCGTCCCGGTCGACCGACTTCAGGTATAGTCGACTAGTCGACTTGACTGAAGCCTGAAACAGTTTTCTGGGATATAAAACATGATCTTTTTGACTTAAATAAAATCCCATAAAATACATAAAAATTTACAAAAATAGTTTTAACCAATATACTTGATAAACAAACATGCTTGCACAAAATCAAGGCATGTTATAAAAGTTTGGACTATTTTTGTAATATGGAAATATTTGGCCCATGATAAAAACTGTATTTTTTCTAAACAATATTTTTCTAAACTTTGTTTTTCCAAATCTTCATCAAATACAAAAACAAGATATACTTTTAAGGCATAGTGTGTATGGATATAATCCACTACACAATCATAATGAAATATCT
Source organism: Agave tequilana (assembly GCA_038442645.1). Classification (NCBI taxonomy): domain Eukaryota; kingdom Viridiplantae; phylum Streptophyta; class Magnoliopsida; order Asparagales; family Asparagaceae; genus Agave; species Agave tequilana. Next base: position 18,752 of record JAVJIF010017802.1, on the reverse strand, counting down.
ATGTTTTTGTCATAAAGCTCTAAACTTGGTTTTGGTTTAAAGATATGAATATAAGAAAATACCAAAATCTAAATAAGTATTTTTCCAAAATGAAAAATCTTTTCTAAGCCAAAAAAAAATCTTTTATGAAAACAATTCTAAATCAAGAGTGTGTGTGCATGGTATACTTGAGCAATCCACCAACTATCTATCCTTTACATTTTTAACTAAAACAAAAACTAAATCTTATACCTATACACAAGTCTTCATCTTCTTGAAGTCTTCACTTGAAGGCTTCTCATCTTCTTGACTTGGTCCAAGCTTGATCCAAAGCTTCTTGGATCACACCGTGCTAGCTCCAAATCTTGACATTTTATCCTTTGCTGAGCTATGCACCTACTAAGATCTTGATAATGAATCTGTCACTAATTAAACACAAGATCATTAGTAAACATAACTTCATGAGTTGATCATCATCAAAACTAGAGTGATGGGCCTTTGGGCCAACAATCTCCCCCCTTTTTGATGATGACAAAACTCATGAGGTTATATATGCATGGATTAAAGTAAAGCTTCAAGGAAGCTCCCCCTTAACTCATGCATAGACATAAATAATAATATATGACAATGAAGCTCATAAATATGTATGCAAATGATGGAGATGAAACAAAATAAATCTTTTTCTCCAATTTGCAAACACAAACATATATGCATAAATAACAAGGAAGACAAATACTACTCCCCCTTAAGCAATGAAAACATGCATATACTCAAATACTTCTCCCCCTTTTTGTCAATCATCAACAAAGGGTTCAAAGTAAAATCAAATCAAACAAAATGTTTTCTCCCCCTTTTTGTCAAAAACAAAAAGATCAAGGGGTGAAACAAAACAATCAATAAAAAATTTATATGCGATATACATTCATGAAGAGGAAGACGCTAAGTTAGCTTCCCTACACATATGCATTACATGAAGAAGGGATGACAAGCCCTAACTCACATAACACATATTATGTAATGCATAGAGGAGATGTGAAGCTCTCCCCTACACACGTATATCATATAAAGAAGAGTTGTCAAGCTCCTCAATTTATAATATACTCAACATGAATCCATATGTAAGAGAGATGTTAAGCTCTCCTTGCATATAGGAAATACAAATCAAACATTTTGAATTTTTCTTTAAAATTTTGAACTTACTTAATAAAACACATTTTGAGATATCAAATCAACATATTTTTTATTTTGATATCGATAGTAAACATATGAAAATTTTTTTTTATTTTTCATCATAACTTTGTGCTTTTAAAAATGTGAGCCAATTGAGTTAAGCACATGGAAATCATATATATGTATGAGAAATGAGTATACCAAGTGAAATTGAAACATACATATATATAAGAAACAAAATATGAGTATATACAAAATAGGTTCATATTGATACCAATTGAAACGATTGAAACGATTCAATGATACCAATTGACATAACAATAAAATCAAGTGTATATCTCATAACCTACCACCCTTCATATGCACAAGGTAAAAGATTTTCAATGAAGCATACAAGGCATAATCGCCCATCCATCTCCCATGGATGGTAGGGTTTTCAAAAATAGATTTGAAAATAAGCTTAGTATGAAAACTCTACCAAATGAAGAATTTGCACTAGAAGAATGTTTTTCATGAAACACAAGTAAATCACATGGCACTAAAAACACTCTAATATCCATGAAGTCCAAAAATTTTCAAAAGAGGAGTGCACTAGTGTTATGTGGAACATAGTATCATGAAAATGTCAATAAAGCTCAATATTTCTTTAAATAAGAAAACATGAAAATCATCACAAAAATTTTTTTTTTATTAAAAAATATATTTCAAGATATATGTATGTTTTGACAACACAATAAGTATACATACATATCTCTTAAACACAATTGAGTCCATATAAATAGATTTGCATTAAAGGCAAATGACTCAAGAGGTATACATGTATATCTTAAAGTTTGGCAAAATACACATATACATGAAATGAAAAACACATGATTATGAATCAAATCCAAAAAGAGAATACAAGTTTAAAAATGTATGTATCATCAAAACTAAGCAATACGAGCACATTTCATGGGTTCAAATAAGCATTCAAGCACAAATATAAATAGATTTATTTGTGGCCCATGATATGTACAAGTATAAATCCTAGTGTTGACAAAAACTAACATATAAACTAATATTCAAATCATGAAGCATCAAATCTTTGAGAAAAATAGAATCATGTGTCAATCTTAAAAATTATTTGAAGAACAAATAACTAGTATAAATTGTTTTGAAAAACTAGTTAAAGATCCTTCAAATATATCAAATCTTATGTTTTTCATAAACATAACTAGATACATAAAAAATTTAAGCACTCATAGTCTATAAGGCTCAAAATGTTTTTCATAAAAATGTGAGTGTTAAATGATCATGTAAATAGCATTTTTATGAAATAGTCAATGAATCTCATAAGTCACATTTAACAAAATCACGAAAAATCATTTTTTTTAATCAAAACACTAATCTTCATGGTATATGTATGATTAATCCAATCCTAACAATACACATACATATCCCAAATCTAAAAGAGTCTATTAATGATGTTTGCATGAAGGCAAGAGACTCACGGGTATACATGTATATTTATTAGATTTGAATTAAAAATACATATACATGAAGTAAAGCATAAGAAAAAAACTAGTCTATACATATGCATATAGTGGGTACAAATGAGCATGAAGAGTGAATGTATATGAATCAATTTGATACTCACTAAGTGTACATGTATAAAAGCAAGTTTGACACATTCTACATCTAAGCATGTAAATACCACATGAAGCACATAAAAATATGAATATACTATGAATATTATGAATGAACAAGCATGAACATAAAAGTCGGAGTTTAGAAATTGTTACCAACTCCAAAGCTCCAAATATGGTGGTCTTTCCACCAAAACTCCTTGATAGCGATGCATCCAAAAGTATGTCCATCAAGTCTATTGCATCCACTACCAAGGCACCAATCCTCTCACGTCTTGTGAGAGCCCTCACCTACATCACAAGCAAATGGTGGGGGTTTTGGTACCCATTTTTGCTTAGGTCCTTTGGGTTAGACTTGTAAGGAACCCAAAATCTTTTATAATTAGCAAAATTTAGAAAATTAATATTGTCATAACAAAACTTTACTAAATGGCCTTTGCGGCCACAATGTGTACATATGTACACCTTAGTATGCTTATGTGTAGGAGTGTGATCATGGTGTGCAACATAAGCATGATGATGTGCATGAATGGATGGAGTTTGTTTCTTTGAAACAAAGACTCCAACCTAGAATGATTAAAAGCACAAGAGTTCAAAGTTGAACTCAAACCATCCATTTTATTTTTCAAATTCTTAATCTCATTAGTTGTGGCATGTAAAGCATGATGAGATATATGATCATTTTTCTTTTTCTTTTGTGAAACAAAATCTTTATCTTTTTCACAAATTTTTCTTTTCAAAGAATTATTTTCTTGAAAAACAACTTCTCTTTGTTTTTCCACCAAATCAACTTTCTTTTTCAAAATAGTGTTTCCTTCACATAAATCATTCAATTTTGTAAGCAAGGAAACATTTTCATTTTTCAAATCTTTATTTTCTTTTTCTAAGTATGCAATCTTAGATTTGAAAGAATCATTTTCTTTAATCATACACTCAAAATCCTTTTTTCAAATTTTATTTTCTATCTTAATCATGTCATATTTCTCAAGCAATAGTTGATAAAATGTAGAAAGCTCTTCATATGACATATTATTATCCTCATCCTCGGATTCGGAAGTTACCTCAAGGGGGTTATCCCCTTGGACCATATAGCATACGTTGGAGATGTCGCTTCCAACGTCCGAATCGCTCCCCGCATAGTATAGATCCTTTTTCGCCAAGGGAGATGAGGGTATTCCATACTACAAAAGCCGAATCAAAGTTAGAAACTCTAGATAAATAAACATCATCTAGGGTAGATTTGATAGCATGAAGGGCTTTTGCATTAGCCTCAAAATTCTTACCATCTATACAATATGAATCATTAGATATGGCAAGATAAACATGAATGCCTAAGGCCTTGAGGTATAATGACATCTTAACCTTCCAAATGTTGATGTTAAGGATGTCAAAGGTGGGTGGTGACATGAAGTCCATGGTGTGTGTACAAATCTTGTGATTAGCCTAAAAATAAGGATCTTTTACTCTAGGTTGTTAGACCAAAATCAGAGTACCAAGCTCTGATACCAATTGTAAGTTCAAATAGAGGGGGGTGAATAGGTGATGGCTAATCTAATGGTCACTTAAAGATGAATTATGCAAATAATGCGGAAGCTAAAAACAATTATGACCAAATTAAAACTTTTACACTATACACTATGTATAACACAAGAGTGTTGTCGAATTCCCCGTGAAGGGCTCTGGACAAACTCCTCTAGATTCCCCTTGAATGGGTTGAGGTGCCGCGTTGGCTCTCTTGGTTGAATACAAGTGTTAGTCACAATCCCAAGCAATATATCAATTAAGCACAAATGAATATATCAAGCATATAAAGATAGACAATATTGAATGCAAGATATAAACAAGAGACAAAGAGAGAGAGAGAGAGAGCAATTGCAAACACAAGGGTATGTTTCGAGGTTCGAGCACACTTGCTCTACATCCCCGCCTTCGACACACGAAGGATTTCCACTATGCAAGATCCCAATGGATCTCTCCTCGGTGCCGCAACACCTACAAGCCCTCGGACTCCCTAGTCCCGTACACACCGCAAGCCCACCGGCTCGCCGAGGCCGCACCTCGTACAACAAGTCCGCACCCGAACTCGAAACAACGCGGACACACACGTCCGCCTCCTCAAAGTACAAGAAATGATCTCTTGGTGATCTAAACACTTGATCACCAATAAAAACTCTCACTACAACACGCCTATAGGATGTATAATCAATGGTTGCTCAAGTGTGGTGTGAGAAAATCAAGGATGTGAAAAGTGGAGGAAAAACTCAAGAAATCTCTTTAACACTCTTTATAAAAACTTCCCTTTAGATAGGAAATATTTGCTCACTATTTTGTGGAGAAAACTCTTCTAAAAGTCTGGGAAAAACTGGCTCTAAGAGACTCCAAAATCTTATTGCAAAACAATGACAAGACCCCCCAATTTATAGGCCAGAAAAATATAGCCGTTGAGATCTGTCAGTACTGCCGGTCGACCGGCCGGTCGACCGCCAACGGTCGGATTTCTGACCGTTGGAGCTACGGTCGACCGGTGCGGTCGACCGAACTTTCCAGAGAGCACTGCTCTCTGGAGCGGTCGACCGGCACGGTCGACCGTCCAACAGTACACACAGGCGTGCACGTCTGTGCACGTCGGTCGACCGTCCCGGTCGACCGACTTCAGGTATAGTCGACTAGTTAGGTCGACTAGTCGACTTGACTGAAGCCTGAAACAGTTTTCTGGGATATAAAACATGGTCTTTTTGACTTAATAAAATCCCATAAAATACATAAAAATCTACAAAAATAGTTTTACCCATATACTTGATAACAAACATGCTTGCACAAAATCAAGGCATGTTATAAAAGTTTGGACTATTTTTGTAATATGGAAATATTTGGCCCATGATAAAAACTGTATTTTTTCTAAAACAATATTTTTCTAAATTTTGTTTTTTCCAAATCTTCATCAAATACAAAAACAAGATATACTTTTAAGGCATAGTGTGTATGGATATAATCCACTACACAATCATAATGAAATATCTATGTTTTTGTCATAAAGCTCTAACTTGGTTTGGTTTAAAGATATGAATATAAGAAAATACCAAAATCCAAATAATTATTTTTCCAAAATGAAAAATCTTTTCTAAGCCAAAAAAAAATCTTTATGAAAACAATTCTAAATCAAGAGTGTGTGTGCATAGTATACTTGAGCAATCCACCAACTATCTATCCTTTACATTTTTAACTAAAATAAAAACTAAATCTTATACCTAGACACAAGTCTTCATCTTCTTGAAATCTTCACTTGAAGGCTTCTCATCTTCTTGACTTGGTCCAAGCTTGATCCAAACTCCTTGGATCACACCGTGCTAGCTCCAAATCTTGACATATTATCCTTTGTTGAGCTATGCACCTACTAAGATCTTGATAATGAATCTGTCACTAATTAAACTCAAGATCATTAGTAAACATAACTTCATGAGTTGATCATCATCAAAACTAGAGTGATGGGCCTTTGGGCCAACAGAAGATTCAGAAAATATGAAAATAGAAATAGGAATCTAACATGCCCATGCAATCCATAATAATTTCGACTTTTCACACATGCATATGATTTATGACCAATTAGAAATGAAAAAAAAAATACTATTTAACTGTAAGAACACATATATAGACTAAGCTAATAGCACAAATTAACTATTATGTAAAACACAAACATGAGTAATAAGTATACCATATTTTAGTTTTGTCTTAAAAGCATCTATAATAGCCAATAAGTCATGTGATACATACTAAACACCAATAGTCAAATGATCAAAAGTACAAGTCATGTGAGGTGATAAACATACCAAACGTCAATAATCAATCATCAAAGAATAGAACATCAACTAACATCTAATGAGTAATAACAAATATAACTTAATAGTCAAATGCCACAAATGAGCACCAATAACAAGTTAAAACATGTTTACAAAATCATGAGAACAATGTATATATTACAAACTAAAATAAACTATAAATGCTGCAGCCAGACATTATTCTAGAATAAGATAGCAAGATGGATTTAGTATAGCTCCCTTCACGGGAAAAAAATTGACCAAAGTTGTTGGGCATCCAACAAACAACTGGTATAGAAACATTTAGCTAATTTAGAAAAACAGGTAACAGCTTGTCTATCATCTTATCTTTGACCATTTAATAATCAGCTTTGGTGTATGCACTGAAGAGTCCAGGTATAAATATTAAATAGGTAGTACTTAATGCACATAATCTTGCAGTTACAGAATAAAGAAGGCGGAAATTATAAGGAAGTGTTAATTAGGACTCCCTTGCAAAAGGTATACAATTTGTTCCAATGATATTTATCTCTAGAATTTTTATCCTTACACCTAAGCAGCTAAATAAGTAGCTAAAAGATAGATTGCAGAAAGGATCATCTTAGTTGAAGTATCTTACTTGAAGTGATATATTAGATAACACCATTCTGCAAAATTCAGGGCTGCTATGATGAAAACAGTAAAAGAATATTAATGCCTAAAGGGGTAATATAGTAGATACAAAAGGGGTATACAAGTTGACAAGTTCTTTATAGACAGAAGCAGCTTTTCCTTTTACTTTAATATAAGGATGTCCAACAAATCATGGTATAATCACACCAGTCGTAGAATATTGTAGCTATTCCAAACGACTTATATAACTCGTTCATGGCAATACTGAGATCACAACCTAAATATATATAATGTATCTAAGAAGAGAAAAATAATTCCCAACCTGTAAAAGCAAACAATGTTGTCTCTTCATAAGTGCAAGAAGGAACATACACAGCGAATAACTCCGGAAGCCCGCTGCTACACAGATAACCATGACCACCACATAGTTTCCTGCATTCTTCGATGCCATCCTGCAAACGAAAAGGTTTAATTGGATACTAACACCCAGAAAAACAAGACAGTATGATTCATGGTTTTGGGATGTAAGCATTAAGAAAATAAGCAAAACCAGGGCAAACTTTACTAAGCAAGGACCTGTACTTTAAAACATGGCTGTCAGAGCAAGATGTAAGAATCTAAAAAGACACGGAGATTCAGAGAATCCCTAAACGTCTCAAATTCATTGTTGAATAACCCAAATGGATTCCATATGCAAGAGTAATAATTGTTCCAAAGTTATCATCATTCAAAGTCATCCTGCCAAAAAAACTGCTGCTGCGGCCTTCGGTAGGAAGCATGTTATTAGGATAGAAATGTCACATATTCAAGAAATTTAGGAATTTTGAAACTGGTGGGTGTTCTACAGATCTTTTCCATAGGGGAAAAAGTTTTTTAAATTCAAGTGAAACTTAGATCCAGTTTTGAGCCAAATCAGTCAGATGAGCACAACAGACTCCAGAGCCCAATCTAAAGCAGCAGGTCATCTGAAATGGCTTAATCTTTCAACTTTTTGTATTTTCTGTAAGGGCAAACAAACTGCGAGTAAGTTGAGATGAGGAATTCAGGTAGCTGCTTATAAATTTGAGATAAGGGCTTTGTTGTTGTTGTTGTTGTTGTTGGAAAAAAGTAAATAATGATGTATTTTTTATGAGTCCAATAATATGTTTTCTACTTTGCATTAGGGTTTTATCAAGGTCTGAGAACTTAGTTTGGGTTACACTTTTGTTCTCTTCCAAGAAACTAAGTTTCGGATGATTTCAGGGAGTTTCAGTACTTCAGTTATAGGTTTCAGTTTCAGTTTCAGTTCTTTTTAATAGCTATTAATATACTTAAGACTAAAATATAATGACATTTATGTATTAAAAGATTATTGAGTATATAGAAGAAGCAAAAAAAATTATTTATTTATCATGTTTGTCATAGAAGACTTCAGAACTTGTTCTGGTGTATACTTAAATTAGCTTTTCTTTTAGCAAATTTAGGACAGGACTCAAAAACAATCAAAAACAAGAATGATGCAAGTGCTAAACACTTAGCCAAAGTCAGTTCCTCTTCCTATACAAACTATACTACAACTTAACATATTTGTTTACTGTTGGAATGATTCAAATTCCAACAAATAATGCAAAGCCTATGAGTCCAACTCAAAATAAAAACGACATCTAAAAATACATGCTCTAACCGTCTAGGTACCAGCTCATCACTCATTTAAATATCCTATAGTAACTACATTTAATGAGCTATTTTGCAAGCAGGTCAAAGGTTTGGATTTGAACCCAACCATTATAAAATGGGTCATTCCATAAACCCAGTAGTGATCCGTATGCCTTTTAAGGCCAACTGAAACTGCTAATTTCATGTCGTGTTTTTGGGCGGGACAAATCCAACACCTCAAAATTGTGTCAAGGCCCGCCCTCTTAAATGAAGTAACATATAAAAACTAGGAATATTCAGCTGTAAAGTGTTCAGTACAAAAAAGGTATAATGCCTTCAGCTAATGCATTAATTAAATATAGTAAATCATTTACTTACAGCTGTCGTTGAAGTTGTCAAGGATTTTAAACCAGCAGTGCATGCATGAGCTTCCGGTAAAGTTGAAAAGTCATTGGCTTCTAATCTTTGAGTCACATCTGCATACAGCCATTTCAGCCACTCGCCCACAAACCTAAAAGCATAGGCAGATGCCAGCAATGGGAAGAGTCTGCTTTGCTGAGTTTTGTAATCAATAACCTGCAGCAGAATGTATAAAAGCCCAGTACAACAAAAACATTTATAACCAAATGCAAAGGCAGTGCATAGAAAACAATATTAAATGCCACATGTTCAAACTATTTTTTTCTGAATTGTTAGTGATATAGCAAATAAAACAGACTCAAAACAGAGTCAAAATCTTAAAGAAGGCTTATCTATGTAATTCATCAAACCTGGAGCATATACAAAATGCTAAGGATGCAACATCTATTAAATTAATGTACTAATTTCCTTTGTGTATATAAAATGGTAGGACTAGAAGAATGGAGCAGTCGCAGGAGGGTGCGCGTACTAACTTTCATCTTACGCCAGAAAAAGAAAGACCATGGAAAATGAGGAGGGTAAGGAGGGAGGACGGATGGACGGAGAGAAGAGCAGGAGCTGCAAAATCTGGATATGCATCTCAATTGCTTTGAGTAACTTATTCGTTAGAGGTTTAGATTGACATCATGGTCTTAATTTCTTTTAGATTTCGTAGCTGTTGCTAGTGCACGGGCTAACAACAGGTTGAAAACCGGAATCAGACCCAACTGGGCCCGATTTAGTCTGACCCAATTGGAGTCAGGCTTCAACTAAGCTCTTGGACTTATGAGTCGGACTTGAGCCAAGCATAATAGCATATCCCTGATTCTTAAGCAGACTGCGCATGTGAAGGTATTCAGCCCATCACAGGCTCCAATAAGACATATGGTACAAGACCTTAACCATTACGTAAGATACTTGGTCTATTTGGTTTTGGATTTCAACATTGTGAGTCGAGATTTACAAATAGTACAAGAACTTTGTTCTTGATCATGAAATTCTGACTAGCTCAATGGGGCCAAGATTGGGCACCAAATACACAAATCTTATAAATGGTATTGAAATGGATTTACAAGGTGGTAAAATATATTGCAATCTTATTGATGAAGACCATGAACTCTCCCCGAAATGTTATAATATCAGAATATGGTTTTAATTAAACAATAATTATGATTTATTTCCTAGCAAGATTAGTAAGTGCTATATAAGACACAAACATTGACTTTTCCTTCTTATCCACCAACTTGGTTAATTTTTTTTCAAGAGTATATTATATAAAGTTTTATTTATTTACAATGAAATATTTTACTAACCTGGTTATCAAATTTTATTTATTTGTCATGTTTGGATACTGCTGGGAATGACTCCATATCTGGCCTGCGCCCCCATTTATTTCAGACTTGGCTCAGGCCTATAACTTCAAACCGGAAGGTAAATGCGCTGGGCATGGCTCAAGACCTGTGTTGCGGTTATATGACCCAAACCAACTCTGGCCCTTTCCTACCCCTAGCAAACAGTGGTGCTATGCTAGAAGTCAATCCAGAAAGAAACCAGACAGGACACCAACATCTAAAAATAGGTTATGAGCAAACTTTAAAGATAGAGTAACAATTCATCTCTCTTTTCACATCTTTCATTATCAGTAATTTTTAATCGAGCATAGCAATCATTCTGAAAGGAACCAATAGAAACCAAAATCGGTAAAGCTCACTGGTCATATAATATAGGTATAAACTACCTAGTGTGAGACCATCTGTAACTAATATAGTAGAACAGCTGAATTTATGTTATAATAAGGGATCTGATGCATTTTACATGTGAAATTTCAGGTATGTAACAACACCATCAGGGTACGGGAAAAAAAAAAAAAGAACCTCTGCCTATAACGGATAGAGATGAAATTCGTACATACATTTACATTTGGCCTTTCGTTAGTAAAATCCTTAAACGAAAGTTATTTTCCATCCTAGAGATCATGTTTCTTGTAAAGCTAAAATTTTCAGAACCACCACTAACTTTTTCCACTGCTGCAGCCAATTTAACTCATAAATTTAAAAGAAAAATCATATGGAGTCTCTAAATAATCTGAGGAGAATTTATATCAAACCACGTAACATAAGAAAATCTTGACATGCAAACAGAAAGAAACACCAATTAACAGGTAAAAGAATTATTTGTGCATTTAATCAAGTCTGATCACCTTAAAATAAAACAAGTACTAGCATCTACAGACAGCACTAGACTGTATAAAGTTTCTTTTATAATTTTTATGTAGGTGCAACAGTGCAAGTTAATATCTACTTGTATTTTCTAAAAGCAAGGAATGTAATACCTGAGTCTCAGGACCTCCATCCTGCGAGCCAAATTGTCTGCGAACAGCACTGTACCTTACAGCAATACAAACAGCCCTTGATAAAGCTTTGGAAGCATCAGCCACAATGGCTTGACGAACATAAACCATCGTCCCATAAACAAGTTGCCTTGGCACGTCAGATTGCAAGTATTTTCCCTCCCTGGTTACCTTCGAAAGCCTGCAACATTTCAGAATATTTAACTAAAATGTCTTATATGGTTAATCGCTTCCTTTTAAAAAAAAAAAAAAATCTAAACTCATGGCAATCATACATTATGATTTTTCTACCTCAGTAATTGAGAGCATTGGCGATTTTCAGAAGACTAATTTGCTAAGGTAACAGGTATTGGGTGTTACAAGCACTTTATATAATGAGAAATAATGGGTATCAGCAGCAACAGGAGGAAATTTTCTCTATTCAGTCAAAAAAAAAAAAAAAAAAGAATGGTAAACAGCTATATCCACTACATAATCTGCTCCATTTACACCTAGCTACAGGAATGCTACTGAAAAGCTTTAACTAAGATTGGACCAGTTGTCTACATATAAGGTAGATGCAACAAAGTGTAAATGACTACAAGCGTAAAACATGCAAATTTATGACTACAAGCGTAAAACATGCAAATTTATTTTGTTTTTTTGCTTTGATTATTATGTAAAATGCATTATTATAGCAAGTATTCCACAACATCTAATTCAGCCATAAATGTAACAAGATCTAATAATTCACGCAATGCTATGCTCTTCTACATATCACAAAATCCCAAGTATTTTGCTTTACAATCTTAAGGTCTTACCTACTTCCATCCACCGAGAGGCATTTATTACTTGCGGCTCTGTATATATTATTTATAAGGTAGTCGACAAAAATAACTTGCTTTTTCACTATCCTATATATAAAAAAAATATTCTTCAAATAACTTGTTTCTCAAAAAATGGAACCTGTCATTTTGTAGGTCTAACAAGACATCCATCTTACTCAAATTGACATACTGGCCCAAGTTTCTTTTTCTTAAAAAAGACTGCATCTTCCTTTCCCATATCCACACAATATGAAAGGTCAAAGAGTTTATGACTTCTCTATGGATTAGTAAGATAAAAATGTAGGGATATGAAGAAAAGGCAAAGGCTAACAAACCTCATCAACATTTGTTCCCTTGGTATCCGCACGTGATCGAATCTTAGAACACCATTATCCATGGTATTATATGCAGCATTTCCAAACTTTGTTCCAATATCACCAAGGGTGATGCCAGGAAGAGGTGAGTGATCATCTAAACTTCGTATCTGGACGATGAAACCTGATTGCCACAACACGTAAGGAAATTGGTGGCACAAGAATACTAATTGCCACAAAAATAAACAATTTGTTAAGATATACCGTGTACACCATAATCCTGGCCATCAGTGACAAGACGAGCATAAACAACTGCATGAGTCGAAACTTTGCCCAGGCCCCCTGGCCACCACTGTCAATGATGATTATGAAATATCCACACCTTATAAACTTATTATTCAACAACTACAGCATAGGAACTTAGAACAAATTACAGGATGCAGATTTTCTTAACCAGTAGCACAAAAAACAAGCAAAAAATTAAACATGCATACATCATAGACAGAAAGCTTGTATCAACATCATCAACGGTAGATTCAAGAGATATTTCTTACTATTCTTAATACTCACTTTGCTTGAAGTTAGAGTGGGGCTATGAATTACAAATTCATCAGTTTTCGGATCAAAAGTTGCAGTTGTTTCAAGGCCCTGAACATTGGAACCATGACCAAGTTCAGTCTGTGCATAACAGCCAATTATTTGCATCCTATAGGCCAACGCCAACCATTTCTTCTGCTGCTCATCACTACCTTGTCCTTTTATAGCAGGAACAAACATGCCCTGTAAAAAATATTGGTTCAGTGTGAGGCAGCTGCAGAAAAAGGAGATAACTGAGAATTTCAAATATTACAAAGAAGTTATGAACAATATTATCCACGGTTAGACACTAAGAAAATTGGTAGTCCTGAGTTTAACTTGTGCGCATTCCATAGATACTCTCATATTTTAGCAAATTGAAATTGCAGTGACACACTCCCAGCTTTAGTGAAAAGTAGTTGGATCTATAAAGCTGTCCATATTTTGATGTGGCAAGGGTAGTGGCTACAGCTACATAATGAGGTACTGCTTTCATCTGTTTTGCATTAGAATGAAATACTGGATTTAATACTGGAGTCCTATTCTAGCTATGAGTCCGGTCAACGGACATGACAGAGAAAAGAATACATTGTCAAAACCTTTAACCTAAATTCTCTGTGGGGCAGGCTACATGAAATCTTTTTCTCTTGTCAACCCTATAGTGGACAACCTAATCTATTGAACTAGAAATCAGTTTGTCTTGTTTCTTTTATTGCCTGGATTTGGTATAAACCAAGTAATAGCCACTCTTTCTTCCAGATCATATCACAAGAAGGAAAGGAATATTAAAACATTATCAGTGAAGGACGATGTAGATTCACTCCAAATTTTGCAATTCTAGAATTCTATCATTAAACTTTCTATAACTGTTTACTTACTTATCTTCTACAACCTTATATACATGAGCATACATGCATAAAATACATGCATATATGCATGCATAAATGCATGCATACATACGCATGTTCATACATATATAACTGCAGTTTTCTTTTCCGATAATTTTAAGATTTTCCTTGAAGTTCACCTTATTTTCAATTGCCAGCGACATATTCCATGTCATAAGCATTAAATCATTAATGCATGCAGGCAAATAGTAATCAAAGAAACTAACTAATTTTTCTCTCTTAACAAAATTCCAGTAGATCTTCGCCTTTATGAAAGTACTGATTTATAACTTTCATTGCTGACAGACTTGACTCATGTCAACAAATATTTTTCTTTTTAGATTTTATACATTCATTAGTGCATGATGACATTAAGAAGGTGCAGAAGTACTAACCCAATGCAAATCGACATAAGAAGGCTCATCCACAAATAACCTTAACAGTGATGCCTCTTCTTCTGTTAGACCAAAAATTGGGAAATAAGAGTACAAAGTTAGGGCACAAGAAAGATGATAAAAGGAACATATACAACAATAATTTTTCTCAATAACCTCAAATAACAAAAGAATCCCAATTTCAAAAGTGGTTGCCCTTTTCTGAAAGCAAATGGATGGTGATTCGAAGCAAAAATATAGCAGCAAGAAATTAAAGCTTTCAATACACTGACTTAGTGTCATAGTAGCTATGCAATTTGACCCTAAAGAATTGGCTGCTTCCCCAGCAACTCCATTTAACCGGTCCCTCATCCTTTTGATTTTGTTTTTTTCTTTTTTTGTTCCTAATTAGTCCCTTATAATCTGATATTGAAACTTGAAAATCACACAACCATTAACTTATAGTCCCTGTTTTAAATATCGGCCGAGTCAACCAAGATATCCATTTTTGCCTGTTGCCGATACGGTATAGGGAAATCGTTTGTCATATCGTTTGCAACAAATAATGGCCAATATTTGAAATATCGACCGATAAATCGCCCGATATCGAGCGATAAATCACCCGAAATATCGCCCAATATGAAATAATTTATTTATTGCACAACTTCGTGCAAATGTACAATATTTTTTATTGTCTTTGCATGCATATTACATCATTTTTATTAGGTAGATGATATCTATGACACTATAACAACTCTTAGTTATCAATATTTCATTATATAGTGTCTGATATGAACGTCCGATATGCGCGCGTATCCCCGATATCTCCCCCCATATCAGATATCCAATAAAAACCCTATCTAATACGATCCCGATATCCGATATTTAGAACCTTGCTTATAGTATCTTAAGTTATTGGAACCTGCTAAAGCAAGTTAAATTAATTGGATTACCAATGGAGTGAGAGCACCTCAAAATAGTCGTAAAAAAATATTTTGCACCAGGACATGTCCCAAAAAATTTAGGCCACTTCTGCAGCTCCTCTTGACCAGTCACTTAATCCTTTTTATTTTCTTTTTCTTTCTTCTTCACCCTTTCTGCTAATAAGAAGTTTGAAAATCACAAATATACTACCAGTAGTAACTGTTAAATTTTACTATCTTAAGTTATTGGAAACTGCTACAGCAAGTCAAATTAACTGTGATTACCAATAGACTGAAAGACCACCTCAAAAAAATCAAAAAGATTGTGCCATTAAAGTTATGTGAGTCAGTATGATAATGCAAGAAAACAATATTTATATTTACCCGTTAACTAAGTCACCAAACTCAATGAGAAATATTTAAATGTGTTGTGTGCTTAGGGATAAATTTTTTTTATTAATGTTGTCTTGAGGTCACACGAAATAAAATAACAAACATTTAAGTGCTCATATATAGGTAAAGTGCTTCCAGCTTTAAAGTAGTACTCAATGTAAAATGTAAAAATGCCCATGCATGAATACATTATCAATACATAGGTATCTAAAGGACACCCAAACACTGCAGCAGCAGCAGTCAGAAATGTTGAAGATGCTTTATATATTTGAGATGGTAAAATGGAGGCATACGTTATCTCGTGGACAAGAAACAGATGAACAATTTTAAAAGTGCGTCAGAATCAGCAATACAAATAAAATGATTTACAACTATGAGAAGCACAAAATCGCTGCTACCGACAGAGATGTACTACTGTGATCACTGCTTAAAATCAAGAAAATACTATGAGATGATATCTTTCAAATGGACAATGTTATAGGTTTAGATTTCAAAACAATAAAATCATTTGATAGCATTTCATTTCTGTAAACTTGCTCCTGAAGATTTTAATATAGTTTAGAGTCCATTTTCCTAGACGTTGTAGGACTATTTTAATGGAAATAATTTATGAAATAACTTTTTCAAAACAAAAAACTCAACTATTAAATTAGAGCAATAAGCCATAATCTAGAATCTCTTCAGCAACATCAGCTATTCTGAGAATTAAAGTTAACAAAGAAAACCTTTCAAAGCAGAAACCAATTTCCCTTTATTTAAAAATACTAACATCCTTTTTACAGCTACAAGTATAAAGTGGAAACAGTTACCAAAAGTTTGAAACATAAAAAAGTAAGCATTTATCATATCATATGTATTGCAGCTAAGGTTATAAAGTTGGTTTACAGTCTTTATGAGACAAAAAACGGTCCAACATCACAAAAGAAACCAAGCTTCTATTAATTCCAAATAAACCATAAATCACATGTATCAATAGAAATAGCTGCAATGATTAATTGGTTCTTCATATGCAACTATATCCAAAAAAAGCCGAGACAAGTTAATCCACATTTCCTCGCTACTAAATATGTTTTTTCAGAATATGGAATAGCAAATTCTAACAAGTTTGCATATATGCTGTTCGAGTTGTGCCTAAATGCGGTCAAAATGTCTAGAAATATACCAGTGAGTCGTAGCTCATTGATTCGCTTCCAGGCATGGGCAGCTTTTCTCAAAGTGTTCTTGAACAACTCCTTTCGGCCGAGCATTGTTCTGGTATCCTTGCGAAACTCCTAAATGAAGAAAAGGTGGATATGTAGAGTAATTTATCAATAACCTGATACATGGCTTATTTTTTAAAAGTAAAATGATAAAAGGCCAATTACAAAGACAATCCAGACATCCAAATTACAACTGCTTTTAGGATACATGCATAACCCTAACAATTAGCTTAATTTGATATTAGTCCAATGCAAACTTGATATTTGATGCAAGTCCCTGACGGTGTGCAGCTGACCTATTATGAGTTCTTTTAAAGCACATTTTGACCTTGCAAATATTCCACCAAAATAACTGTTAAGTACTTATGTCAAATGTCAAATTTCTAGAGGCCTAAAATTAAAGAAAAATGGTTGTTAAGGAACTATATCTTAAAATGCCAACATCAACCTCAGAAATTCAAAATCGAAATAAAGTTATAAAGCAAAAACAACACATTCTAAGTTCTAAAATCCATCTCTTATTTTTGCCCAAACTCAACCTCGTAGCCCCTGAATGGTTCAAACATGCATCTCCTCGTTCCCCCTCACACCCCTTTTACGAATGTACCAACTCCTATTTGTAAGATCCCACTCTTTATACCTATACAACTATAAAATTGTTACAATACAGGTTACGATCCAATTAGGAATCCGGGATCCTACCCTCCTAAACCCCAAGATAGCCACAATCGCTAGAATGGCCCCAATGGCCCCGCACCACGCCTCTAATTGTTAATTCCTTTATTAGTAAGGTAAATACATTAAAATTATATCTTATTTCTATCTCTGTTCTAATATTAAAATAGGAATGGTATACTCCACCCAAACAGGTAGCATGAAAAAGTATCCTTCAACTCTAGAATAATAGAGTTTAGCCAGGGGGAAAATGAGAATTATAACACAGAAAGACTCAATTGAAAAATCATAGCAATTACACTGAAAGTAGTTAAATGAGAAGGCAAACTCAACTCTCCACAGATAATGAGCAACATCACAAAATTTACACTTTAATGTTTAACACTCCAAATAAATTGAATCAGCAGATAACACAACAGCTGTAGTAAACACTGATAATCACTACCTTGTAGTCTCCAATACTTAAACATCGACACTAGAGATCTTCCAACATAATTAGCTCCAGTTTCCAATCACCCACACAGAATCAAAATTACCAAATTCACAACACCCCAAAGCCCAATTTTAGATTCTAAAGACAGACCCACACCAAACAGCAAGAAAAATTAGAACTTTCTTTTACTAAAAGTAGCTGCTATACCCACAGCAAACAGCAAGAAAAATTAGAACTTTCTTTTGCTAAAAATAGCTGCTTGACACACAACACAAGTCACCAAAATTCGCAAAAACCCATAACCAACTCAACAAACAGAAAACAACCCAGGTGACAAATCACACCAAATTGCAAAAAATACTAAATCTTCACCCAAAAAAATCACAAAAGGGGGGGGACTCACAGGATCGCTGGCAACGAGTCGAGAAACTCGATCAGCGACCTCAAGATTGTGCTTCGATCCGGCCCAAACGACCTTCATGGCCTCCACATCGAACCGCGCAGCCTTCCTCTCGTCCGCCAAGTAATCGACTGCCTCCATTTTTCTTTTCTTTTTTCCTCCCAAAATTTTCCTCAGATATGAATAC